>WSTY01000070.1:0-40085 GCA_019633465.1 Tulasnella sp. 417
GAGACGACAGTCTCTCATCTTTCCGACGAGCGAAAACTAGACCATTTAACACATGCACATCTGCAATTATACTCAGCAAGGCAACGCGCCGGCTATGGGTCTTGTGACATGATCAACTGCCGCTAGCTTATTTGTTGATAATTTGGGTGTCCCCGTGCCATCCCTTCACGAAATCCGGTGTCAATCGCCACCAGTTCCTTGCTATTCCATCCCTATTATCCGCGTTATGCGGATACGAGGGGGCGGAGGGGGAAACTCGTTGATAGAAAGTCTGCTAACAACGACAAGTATATCGCCATGATGTTTGCAGTTCACAATTCAAAACCGGTGTCGTGAGTCCCCCGTTCTTCAAAATGGGTGCATCGCTCCCCCACATCAACGGGTAAACAGACCCTTGTGAACCGCCGCGGACTATGAATTGAACATACCTCCGAGTCATGTCAACATCCAAATCCTATCACACGACAAGAGCGACATTCCACTTTCGAAACCACCAAGGCACCGAGATTGATTTCGCAAGGTGGGCGCTACCCCGTACATGATATCCACTTCGAGCGGACCTTACCTAGGAGCTTCCGCGATTAAGGAACTTTGTTGGAAGCAGTAGAGATTTACCGTAGTCTTGGCGGAGACCTTGGGTTGAGGCTATATATACCTCCCAGGTGATCTAACTGTAGGTCCTACCAGCGGACAGTCCAACCTCGTAATCTTTACCCACCATATTTTCCCTTCGAGTATGAAGGCTTCTTTGTCCTACGCCCCCGTTCTCCTCGCACTCTCCGGTCTCATGAGGGCCGCCCCCGCTCCTTCCACTACTACCACCGCTGCGGGGGCCAACCCGACTGTGTGCACCCAAGTTGTACAAAGTGGACCCCCAATTGTGGTGAGCCTATTTGTTAACTCTTCATTCTCAGAGATAGTTTCTGATGTCATCCCACAGGCCTCGAATCCCGCGGGTCTGGAGCTGACTGGCGGTGCTGGTGAGTGCACTCCGAGTACTATCAAGGGAAGAAATCCGTTAAATATTCTGGTCTTGCAATAAGGTGGACACGCCATCCTTCAGCAGGCTGGCTTGACCATCGGTTGGAATTTCTCCAACGGAGGGTTAGGAGCCCCTCAATACTGCACTGACCAATGGCTTAACATCGTACCGGGACCTCATCCTTGGAAGAGACTGTAAGCTTAAACTGAGATCTTATCGAACTTGGTCTAACACTACACCCTTTGTGCAGTGTTTGGGGAAGCAACCAGGTCACGACTACCTGGAAAGCCGGATACGACTCCGACCTCACCGCCAAAAAGACTCTGACATACAATGAAACTTCCACATTCTTAGCTTGCAACCCAACTTACGAGTCTTTTGCTTTGGAGATGATAGTGTTCCTCTTGACCGACGCCGATGCCGTCTTGCCTGTGTTGGCCGACGAAACATTGAGCAACGTCGATATCACGAGTTGTAGGAGGACTAAATTGCACATTGGGCACTACGCTGATTCTACAACCCTTATACTATAACATGTAGTCTTTCTCTAATAATAGAATTGCACCCTGTATGTCTGATTTTACCCATGAGACGATGATTCCCAATCTTTCCGACGAACGAAAGTCGCGACCATTCAATATATGAACATCTGCCAATCGTTCTCATTGAACGAACGTGCCGCAGCCATGGCTCTTGGTGCGTGATTACTATCCTTGGCCCATGTCTTCTGATTTCAGTGTATTATATAACCATGATGTTTGCGGTTCACAATTCAAAACCGGTCTCGTGAGTCCCCCGTTGTCCAAAATGGGTGCATCGCTCCCCCACACCAACGCGTAAACAAACCCTTGTGAACCGCCGCGGACTATGAATTGAACATACCTCATGTCAACATCCAAATCCTATCACACTACAAGAGCGACATTCCACTTTGGAAACCACCAAAGCACCGAGATTGATTTCGCAAGGTGGGCGCTACCCCGTACATGATATCCACTTCGAGCGGACCTTACATAGGAGCTTCCGCAGCTAAGGAACTTTGTCGGGAGTAGTAGACGTTTACCGTAGCCTTGGCGCAGACCTTGGGTTGAGGCTATATATACCTCTCAGGGTGATCTAAGTTTAGGTCCAACCAGCAGACAGTCCAACCTCGTTATCGCTACCCACCACATTTTCTCTTCGATTATGAAGGTTTCTTTGTCCTACCTCCCCATTCTCCTCGCGTTCTCCGGTCTCATGGGAGCCGCCCCCGCTCCGTCCACTACCACCGCTACAGAGACCGCCGAGACGGTGTGCATGGGGCAAAGCGGACCCCCTATTGTGGCAAGTCTATTTTGCTAACTCCCCAGTCTCAGAGATAGTTTCTAATGCCGTCCCTCAGGCCCCGAACGCCTCGAACCTGCAGCTGACTGGCGGTGCCGGTGAGTGCACTCCGAGCACCACCAAGTGAAAAAATCCGTTAAATGTGTTGATCTTGTCATAAGGTGGACAAGCCATCCTTCAGCAGACTGGCTTGACCATAGGTTGGAATTTCACCAACGGAGGATTGGGAGCCCCTCAAATCTGCACTGGCCAATGGCTCAACATCGTTCCCGGGGCTCATCCATGGAAGAAACTGTAAGCCACAACCCAAATTTCTTATTATTGAAGTTGATCTGACACTACATCCCTTGCGCAGCGTTTGGGGAAGCAGCCAGGACACCACTACCTGGAAAGCCGGATACGACTCGAACCTTGCCGCCAAAAAGACTCTAACATACAATGGAACATCTACATTCTTAGCTTGCAATCCAAATTGCGAGACCTTTGCCGCGGAGATGATTGTGTTCCTTTTGACCGACGATGACTTCGTGCCTCTGGCAGCCGACGACACATTGAGCAACGTCGATATCACGAGTTGCAGGAAGACCAAGTTGCATATTGGCTCCAACGATGAGTCTATAATTCTTTAGCCGTGATATGTACTTCATCTCTGGTCATAGAATTGCACTCCGTATGTCTGATCTCCCCTCGCAAGACGATGGTCTTCCATCCTTCGACGTCGCGACCATCCCATACATGAACATCCGCCAATCATTCTCATTCAATGAACGTGCCGCAGCCATGGCTCTTTGTGCGTGGTCACTATCCTTGGCCCATGTCTTCTAATTTGAGTGTCGTCCTGATGTCTTTCTTTCATGAAATCCGATGTCCACCACTACCAATTCCTTACTATTCCATCCGCAGTATTTCGTTCTGCAAGTGTAAGGGGATTACTCGATTGAAGCGACGTCGACTAACAACGGTGAGTATTATACGTAGGCCAACATCTAATGTATATCGCTCTTAAATGATGGCATTTCCCTTAAATTTAGAAACCGCGGTCAGCACAGGTGCAGCAAACCGCGCGCCTAAGAGAGACGCATGTACCCTTCCCCTGATCATATAATGGCCTTTTGTATGATTGAAATACTCCAACGAGACGACAGTCTCTCATCTTTCCGACGAACGAAAACCAGACCGTTCAACACATGCACATCTGCAATTATACTCAGCGAGGGAACGCGCCGGCCATGGCCTTATGACACAATCAACTGCCGCTAGCTTAATTGTTGATAAGTTGGATGCTCCATCCCTTCACGAAATCCGGTGTCAATCGCCACCAGTTCCTTGCTATTCTATTCCTAGTATCCGCGTTATACGAATACGAGGGGGCCGGAAGGGGGGAACTCTATTGATGGAAAGTCTGCTAACAACGACAAGTATATCGCCATGATGTTTGCAGTTCGGTGTCGTGAGTCCCCCGTTTTTCAAAATGGGTGCATCGCTCCCCCACATCAACGGGTAAACAGACCCTTGTGAACCGCCGCGGACTATGAATTGAACATACCTCATGCCACCATCCAAATCCTATCACACGACAAGAGCGACATTCCACTTTGGAAACCACTAAGGCACCGAGATTGATTTCGCAAGGTGGGCGCTACCCCGTACACGATATCCACTTCGAGCGGACCTTACACAGGAGCTTCCGCGATTAAGGAACTTTGTCGGGAGTTACCGTAGCCTTGGCGCAGACCTTGGGTTGAGGCTATATATACCTCTCAGGGTGATCTAACTTTAGGTCCAACCAGCGGACAGTCCAACCTCGTAATCGCTACTCACCACATTTTCTCTTCGAGTATGAAGGCTTCTTTGTCCTACGTCTCCCTCCTCCTTGCACTCTCCGGTCTCATGGGGGCCGCACCCGCTCCCCCCACTACTACCACCGCTGCGGGGGCCGACCAGACGTTGTGCATTAAGCCAAGTGGACCCCCTATTGTGGTAAGTCTATTTCGATAACCTCCCATCCTTAGAGATAGTCTCTGATGTCGTCCCACAGGCCTCGAACGCCTCGAATCTGCAGCTGACGGGCAGTGCTGGTGAGGGCACTTCGAGTACCATCAAGGAAAAAAATCCGTTAAATGTGTTGATCTTGTAATAAGGTGGACAAGCCATCCTTCAGCCGAATGGCTTGACCCTCGGTTGGAATTTCTCCAACGGAGGATTGGGAGCCCCTCAAATCTGCACTAACCAATGGCTCAACATCGTTCCGGGGGCTCATCCATGGAAGAAACTGTAAGCCACAACCCGAAATTCTTATTAATGAAGTTGATCTGACACTACACCCTTTGCGCAGCGTTTGGGGAAGCAGCCAGGACACCACTACCTGGAAAGCCGGATACGACTCGAACCTTGCCGCCAAAAAGACTCTAACATACAATGGAACATCTACATTCTTAGCTTGCAATCCAAATTACGAGACTTTTGCCGCGGAGATGATTGTGTTCCTCTGGACCGACGACTCCGTCGTCTTGCCTCTGGCAGCCGACGACACATTGAGCAACGTCGATATCACGAGTTGCAAGAAGACCAAGTTGCATATTGGCTCCAACGATGACTCTATAATTCTTTGGCCGTGATATGTACTTCATCTCTAGTCTTAGAATCGCACTCCGTATGTCTGATCTCCCCTCGCAAGACGATGGTCTTCCATCCTTCGACGTCGCGACCATCCCATACATGAACATCTGCCAATCATTCTTATCGAACGAAAGAACGTGCCGCAGCCATGGCTCTTGGTGCGTGATCATTATCCTTGGCCCATGTCTTCTGATTTGAGTATAACCCTGATGGCTTTCTTTCACGAAATCCGATGTCCACCAGTACCAATTCCTTACTACTCCATCCGCAGTCTTTTTGTTATGCAAATACAAGTGCATTGCTCAATTGGGGACAAGTCTACTGACAACGATGAGTAGTCTACGGAGGTAAACATCTAATGTATATCGCTCTTAAATGATGGCATTCCCCTTTAGAAACCGCGTCAGCACAGGTCCAGCAAACCACGCGGCCAAGAGAGACGTACAGATGTGATGAAGAGCTTAGTCTTGACGCAGCTTTGAACGCTAACTTTCGCCAAAGTCTCGTCAGTCGCGGTGGGAAGAATCCCGTCGGTCAACAAGAACAGAGTCCACTTGGGGGAGGCGGCGAATTCGGCAGCTGTGAGACTGAGCGGCCTGCATGCCAAGAAATCGTCGCTCTCTGAGTAGGCCGCGGTCGCGTTTGCTGTGAGGTACTTGCTATATCCCGTCTTCCAAGTGGTTGTGCTCTGGGACGAACCCCATACGAGGGGCTTCCAAGGACGAATCGAATCAACGATGTTGAGCCACGATGACGTCGGGCACCACGGGTAACCCAAGCCACCGTTGCCAAAGTTCCACCCAGATTCGAGACCGGCTTTGGTGAGTGTTGCAACACCTGGGGGATTGAACCGGGAGATCAGCGGAACGTAAGCGGAAAAGCGATCGACAACTGACCGCCTTGGTTGCTGAGCTCGAGGCCGAAGACGGCGGTTCCGCTAGGGTACGCCTGTTTGAAATCATAATATTGAGACACTAGAAACGTGTGGTAAAGTGTTTATCTTACCACGACGGGGGGAGTAGGCATGATTACTGCAGGACAGTAGACGGTGCCCGGCCCAGGGAGAGCATTAACGAAAGACGTGAATGCGAAAACCGAAGAGGCGAGGGCAGTGGAAAACTTCATAGTGCTTGGTGAGGCTTGCTTAGTTCGTCCTTGTGAGATGAGGGCATCTATCGAGCACGGGGAGTTATATGGCGCCGCCACCTGCCAAGTCCGAAGCCGATAGGGTGCGGCGATTCGTCGCCAGAAGCCGTGCACGCAAAACCGCCAAGGTTTCCAGCAGTGAGTTTCAAAGTCGGAAGAATGCAGTCGAAGGACGGCTAAGGAACAAGGGGCTACGGTCAACTTCAAAAGAAGTAAGGCCTGGGCCGGTATTGCGTAGCCGTCCGTGAGATCCGTTCCCATGCCACCGTGTTCTTTCACTTCCTTTAAGGTTGCTTCCATGAAATGCTCCAGTTTGCTGGTTTGACTCGGAGTTGGAGTTCCGTTGATGGAGGACTGGGATAGCTGCACTGCCACATTGGTCAATGACGGCCAGATGTCGCACATCGGTCGACGATTCCCCCTCAAAGCCAAAGATCCCTTCTCGCTGGAGTTGGATTGTCATCAAGCTCCCTGCGTAGCGTCGGGGATAGCCAGTAGGCCGCGGGCCTCTGGAACGATGGGGCGCCTCCAATCTTCCCACAAAAAAGAGCGCACTGCGAGGCCAAACCGTCCATTCCTAGCGAGCTCGCCCAAGCACCCGAAGCTGCTCTAGGAATGTTTGTTTTCCTCTCTAACGACTCCGTTTTTGCCCGTACTCTGTCAAAGAATACAATCTAGGCAACGTTGATGTCAACTCTTTCATGAACACTAAGCGACATTATCGACTTTGTTGCTGCTGACTGGGCCAAGGAGTGGTAACCTCAGAGAACCTCCTCTATTCAACAAGCTCTTTACAGTCTTTTCACTTTATTTGACAGAAAACGTGAAATTTCCAACGTCCCTGAATCGTCCTGAACCACGAGCTCTGAGTCACTCGGGACTTCCGGGCGCATCCCGCCCGATCGCAGAAGGCGGTATGGTAATACGTTCGAATGAGAGCTCTTAATAATTTAAATATGTCGAGGGTCATTTTCTGCGGAACACTAAAAGATGCCTGTTCATGATGTTTGTTTTTGCGTCTCGCTGCCGATTCATATTGTCGTTCATATCCGGTGATCTTCACTCGACATTAGGCGGAAGGGGGATAGTGTTGTGATTGTCGACTAAGCGGCCTACAGATAAAGGTACATGCAACACTAAGACCTTAAGGCGTAGTAGACTTCCTTCATGAAATAGTAGTAAATCCCTGATAGAATCAATGTGAGGATGGGTCTGTTCCCAGTGAATCACTGAAACAACACCTACAGGTCCGACCAAGAGTTTAGTCTTGACGCAGGTCTTAAGTTCAACTTTTTCCAAACTCTCATCATACGCAGTAGGGAGGGTGCCATCGGTCAAGAGGAACAGCGTCCACTTTGGAGCAGCGACGAATTCGGCAGCTGTGAGGCCCACGGGTTTGCATGCCATGAAAGTGTCGCTCTCCGAATAGGTCTTGGTCGCGGTCGCTGTGAGATATTTGCTATAGCCAGCTTTCCAGGTGGTCGTGCTCTGGGCCGCGCCCCATACGAGAGGCTTCCAAGGATGGATTGAATCAACGATGTTGAGCCAGGAGGAGGTTGGGCACCAAGGATATCCCAGGCCACCATTGCCGAAGTTCCATCCAGCTTCGAGGCCAGCTTTGGTAAGTGTTGCAATACCTGGGTAATGAGTGAAGATTAGCCGATCCAGTCACAAAGAGGCACTTGAGAACGGACCGCCTTGATTGCTGAGCTCGAGACCTCCGACAAGAGTTCCGTTGGGGGATGCCTATTTGAAATCGCATTGTTGGGGCACTTGAACTCGATGGTCATCACTCAGGCTTACCAAAATCGGAGGAGTTGGCATGATTACGGCAGGACAAGCAACGATGCCACGTTCTGCCAGTGGACTCGCATTGGCGAGAGGCGAGAGGGCAAAAAGAAAAGATGCGGAGGCAATGGAAAGCTTCATGATGCCCTGGGGGATGTTCTAGCTCGTGTTTGCAAACGAGGGCAATCTTCTGGGCAAACGGGGGCTTATATGGTGCTGCCAGTCGCCAAGGAGGAAGCCGATGCGATACGGCAATTCGTCGCAAGAAGCTGTACAAGCCAAACTGCCAAGCGTTCTGCCACCCAATCTCAGGGCACCAAATAACTGATCGAAGCTCTGCGAAGGAACCAGGGGTAACAGTCAGCTTTTAAGAGAAAAGGGGTCTCGCGCGGCGTCGACTTGCGAAGCCGTCCGTGAGACCCCTTCCCATGTCGTGAATGACTTTTTGGCCGCTTTCTCCTTTAGATTATGCCCTTCGATCATCCAACTATCTGGTTCGGCTTAAGGTTAGCTAATGGGGTTCTGGCTCGCCCCCCCCCCCCCAAATACAGTGCACTTGATATTGTACCAGGCCCCATCTTGGAAAGCAGGTACTAGCTTGTGATCCCCTCTCATCAAATTTGAGCTGACTCGGTATTCCTTGCCCATTGCTTGGGGTAGCAAGCAGGCTACTATTGTTTTGAAGGGACGAAAGCGACTCGCGCGTCCTCGCCATATAGAAAATACAATATTCGGCGAAACCGTTCACTCCAAATTTGCGCGCCTACTACCTGATTTTGCTCCTGACGAGTCTGTTTTCCATTCGGCCAACCTTTCTGTTGCATTTTCTTCGGCAACAAACCATTATCTGGATGGACAACTTCATTGCCCAGTTTTGTATGACGAACAAATTGTCTCTTACAAGTTGTTCATAGCACTGCTTTATCGTTTGCTATGTAATGATCGACGATAAATACGCCCGTTTACCGTTAAGTTTTAATTATAGTAGTTGGATTTATAAATGATCGACGTCTATGAGCGGTGGCGGCTTCGCGGCGCGAGGCTTCCAGGTCTGTCTGTCTGCCGGCTCAAATGTATGGGCATTTGGATACATACAGCATCGTCCTTGCGAAGATTTCTTGGCGAGCCAATTGGCTAGGAAGTCTTTTTCTAAAGAGTGTTTGTTGAGGAGTTTGCTTTCGAACCTCTCCTGCTGTTTCCCTGTCGTAGTCCATAGGATGAGCTTGAGCGGCCTCACATTACGCGAGCGCGAGACAAGGTACAAGTAGCAATTACCGACAAGATCTATCAACAGAGATATATTCTACTCCAATTGCTCAATATTTTTAGGAAATAGCGCCGGCAGCGGCCTGATAGGATTATGTGAGCAAGGGTCTGCTGGGGTGCCGCACAGCACGTACAGATGTGACAAGGAGCTTCGTCCAGACGCAGGTCCGGGGATTGACTTTTTCCAATACCTCATCAGTCGCAGTAGGAAGAACATGCCTTTTGCCCAAGAAGAAACGCGTCCATGTTGGAGCGGCGGCAAATTCGGCAGGTGTGAGGTTCAGTGGCTGGCATCCGAGGAAAACATCGCTCTCCTCGTAGGTCTCAGTGGCGTTAGCTGTGAGATACTGGCCATAGCCAACCTTCCAGTTTGTTGTGCTCTGGGGTGAACCCCATACGAGAGGCTTCCAAGGACGGATTGAATCAACGATATTGAGCTATGAGGAAGTCGGGCACCAAGGATAACCCAGGCAACCACCACCAAAGTTCCATCCAGCCTCAAGGCCAGTTTTGGTAAGTGTCGCTATACCTGAGTAAACCTTTGGGGTTAGATGATATCATCTAGCCAAGAATAGGTACATGAGAACTGACCGCCTTGGTTACCGAGCTCGAGACCCCCCAGAAGTCCGGAAGGCCACACCTATTTAAGCTCATATTAACTGACATTATGGGACCGCAAAGCAATTAATCGGGCATACCACGATTGGAGGAGTCGGCATGACTACTGCAGGACAGTAGACAGTGCTTGGGAGAGCATTAATGAAGGATGTGAAGACAAAAACGAGGCCAGCAGAAAGTCTCATGATACTTAGTGAGACTAGTTAGCTTGTGCTTGAAAACGATGGCGGTCTATTGAGTATGATTAGGGGGGTTATATGAGGCTGCCAGTTGCTAAGCAGGAAGACGACGCGATGCGGGGATTCGTCGCCAGAAGGGTACACACACGACCGCCAAGTGTTCTACCATTCGGAAAGAATGGATCAAAGTAACCCTAGGTGGATAAGAAATACAACTAGCTTTCAAGAGAAATGAGGGCTAGCGGTATCGCGTAGCCGTTTATGAGACTTACTCCCATGTCGCGAATACAGTTTCATGGTGTTCCTCTCAAGTTTCGCCGTGCCACAAAACACGCAAGTAGAAGGGTTTTAGTTCCCAAGCTCTCCTTTTGTATTGTATCTGATAGAGAGGTATGTAAACGAAACCTCGCGTTTGGGACATGCTGGATGGGCGAGACACGACCGGAAACAACAACCCGCATGTCTAATTCGTGCTAATCCTATTGATAATGCTCCTTGCGAGTCAGAATTAGAATTAGAGCGGGCCAGTCGCGAGGTTTGCTGCGACCCGATCCAACTCTTTCGATTAGGAAAACGGATTGGCAGCTGGTGCTTCCGTGCTCAGTCATCGTATTGACCAACTAAGAGTCGGTCTGACGTTTGTCGAGGTTTGCGCTAAGGCCCTTGGGGAGAAAGCAGCGGAATACGCAGGACATCAACCGATCAAAGAGCTCTTATAAATTGACCACCGTAATCTGTCATGGATTTCAACAGAACTTAGGTTTTCGTATTGGGTTTTTACTCGTCTTCTATGAGTCCGATAGAAGCCTAAGATGTTCGACTATTCATCTGTGAGCACGTCCTTGTTGGATTTTTACGAGTCAGCACCCCCCTACGATAGTAAAAAGGTCTCATTAGTATCCTTACGATTCTTTACATGGACGAGATCAACTGAGGACTTACGCTGCCGATGAAAAGTTTTGTCTTTACACAGGTTGAGATGTTGGCGTTCGACAGTGTATCGTCGCTGGCCGTGGGAAGAGTGTCGCTAGTAAGGAGGAAGAGTAACCATTGAACGCTAGGGGCGCCGATGGATGTAGATGGATTTATAGGCTTGCATGCGAGGAAGTTGGAGGTCTCGGGATAGTCTGAGGTCGCCGCAGCGGTCAGATAGACTCCGTAACCCGCTTCCCATGTGGTGGTAGATTGGGTCGATGACCAAGACAATGGCTTCCAAGGGTGGGTCGAAGAGCCAATGTTGAGCCAACGGCTAGTAGGACACCAAGGTGTACCGAGGCCGCCAGCGCCAAAGTTCCAGCCCTCGTAGCCGTTGGTCGTAAGAATAGCTGGGCCTAGGGCAGTTATTCAAGATTAATAATTCGTGCGCAGAGGGTAACATCGGTTAAAGTTAAATACCTTGGCCTATAGCACTGATGGGAGTGCCGTTCCCGAGTTCCAATCCCGAAACTCCGGTGCCATCGGCCTAAGTGTGCAAGGGAAGATCAGCCATCGAGAAACCCCCTGTATGACTGGAATGTTAACTACAGTAATTGGTGGGGTGGGAACAATCACGTCGGGGCAGTATTGACGTGGGACTGCGGATGGGCGCCCACTCGCGACGAGAGAGGAGATCAATGCCAAAGAGTAAGCAGCCGTCTTCATGGTGCTGATTACTCTTTGTTCCTTCAGTAAATTTTCCAATTTATACCTGGGTCTCTGATGCAAAGCGGCATAAGCCCCGCAAAGACGTTAGGAAGGCGACGGCCAGGGGAATTGCGAAGGTGCTCGGTTTGAATTGACGGGCAGAAACCGCAGTCGACGCCGGCGGATTCAAAGGGGTCAGAATATTGACCCTGATCATGTTAACTTTTGGAAGGTCTGGCGCGAGAATCACCGAATACCGAGAGCGATTCGTGTGGGATCGGTCAGCGGTGGCCGTCTAGATAAATCCGCTTGCCCGAGGTGCCCTCTCAAGCGTTGGGATTTTTCTGATGCCTTGTGGGACTCACGCGTTTAAAACCCAAACAGGACCGGAAACCTTTTCATGTCATGGGCAAGTCAGAGCCCGATTCGTTCAATGAACGCCATTGGCCGCGCGCGGCTATTTATAAGCATTGGAAAACGGGCATGGGCCTCCGCCCTGGCGTACAATCAAAGCAATCATCAAGCTGGTTTAAAATTGTTCAAGACGAAGATTGCATCCCAGGCTGGGAATTGTCGAACACTGTGGGCGCCACGGGATCGCCGGCTGGGACCCTCAGGAGGTCTCTAGTTTACATCTTGAAATTCCGACGGACTCAAATGAGGCCTTCTCACAATCCCTGAACGCCTCCCGCGATATGCATATGCGAGGAAGAGGTCCCGTTCCCAATACTCGCCGCATCCTCGCTGAAGCGTGGAAGACTGTCGGCTCTCTTTATGACAATCTTGAATATTACCCTGGCAGAGCTGGAGAAAACACCAGGTATGGGCCTAACTTATGAAGTTCCCCGTGGGCGCTTAAATTGTATTTTAGTGAAGCGGTTAGAGCGAATGAGGAACACTCCCATACATGCCCCAATCGCGAGGAACTGCAGCTTAATTGACAAGCTTAATTAGCATGACTTTAGGACAATTCGGGCGAGTTCTCTGTAATGCATCACTTTCTGGAGGTCTGGGCCAATGGAACCCCCATGTTCACGGCGGGAAGCTAGGTAGACAGCAGCGAAGTTGCGCTGTATGATGAGCCAGCAAAGACTCGTTTAGGAGTTCATGACATGTCGTAGTTTTAAACAAAACACGATAAACTCATATTAAATTTCTTATCCTACGACCCCCTACAACCAGATGCGGGACCAATCTTCTGTGTATCGATTCTTGCTGAATCTTCACCACCACCAACCGCCGCTAGTATCCTGGCAAAGCGAAATAAGAGCCCCAATATTATGACAGTACTTGTACAAGTTACATAAGCCAAGTACTCACGCCGTAGCCGATGTAAAGCCTCGTCTTCACGCAGGTTGTGATATTGGCGTTCGACAGCGTGTCGTCGGTGGCTGTAGGAAGGGCCTCGCTAGTGAGGAGAAAGAGTGACCATTGAACGTTGGGGGCACCGATGGATGTGGAGGGTTTTATGGGCTTGCATGCGAGGAAGGTGGATGTCTCTGGATAGGCTGAGTTGGCCGCAGCGGTCAGATAGACTCCATAATTCGCTTTCCATGTGGTGGTAGATGGAGCGGATGACCAAGAAAGTGGTTTCCAAGGGTGGGTAGAAGAACCTATGTTGAGCCAACGGCTAGTGGGACACCAGGGCCATCCAAGACCTCCGTTCCCGAAGTTCCAGCCCTTGTAGCCGCTAGTCGTAAGAATAGCTGGACCTATAGCGTATATAGAAGAGTATTAATTAGCGATTAAATATAACCGTCAGAGACAGTGTTCTACCTTGACCCGTAGCACTGACTGGGGTGCCGTTCCCTAGTTCCAATCCTGAAACTCCCGTTCCGTCGGCCTAACCGTGCAAGCGGAATTTAGCTTTCTCGAGTCATTTCAGCCATGGAGACGGTAGTTACAGTAATAGCTGGTGTGGGAACCACTACAGCTGGGCAAGCTTGACGTGGAACTACGGATGCATTAAGAGTCGTGAGGAGGGAAGAAATCAATGCCAAAGAGTAAGCGGCGGTCTTCATCTTGATGAATAGCGTTGACCCCCTCTCTCTTCTTCACGAAAAAGTTGGATTTATACCTGGGACTTTAAGGCGGTGCGACATAAGCCCCGCAAAGGACGTCTGGAAGGCGGCGGCCACGGCCTTGCGAAGTTGCTTGGTTGAATGGTCCGACAGGAATTGACTCCGCGGGAGCCTGAAGCTTCAAATGGATCAGAAGAGCACTGGTCCTTAGCATGCCAAGGACCGAAAACTCTATAGGATCACCTACCGGGTGCCGCGAGAGGTTCGCGCAGGAGCGCCCAGAGGTAGCGGTGTATTACACGTCCTTGGCTGAGCCTCGGGCTCCTGCCAGCTTTGGAGCGTGGAGAAAGGAAGGAAGTGGTTTGGCTGACACCATAAAAGTAGGAGGACTTCCCGCATTGAATGTGCGAGTTCGTTCCATGAACGCCGTCGGACACGAGGGCGTCAATCTATAAACATCGGGAAACAGGCATAGGCCAGCGCCCTACCGTACAATCAAATGCAATAATCAGGTTGGGTTTCAAATAATTCAAACCAAATATTGCATCCCAGGCTGGGAATCGTCGAACACTATGGACGCCACGGGATCGCCGGCTGGGACCCTCAGGGGGTCTCTAGTTTACATCTTGAAATCCAGACCGACTCAAATGAGCCTTCTCACAATCCCTGAACACCTCCCTGCTTCATGCATATGCGAGGAAGAGGCCACGTTCCCGATATTCGCCGTATCCTCGCCGAAGCGTGGAAAAATATCGGCTCGCTTTATGACAATCTTAGATGTCATCCTGGGAGAGCTGGAGGGAACACTTCAAATGATCAGGTATGAGTCTATCTTAGGAAGATCTCCGTGGGCGCCTATACTGTATTCCAGTAGCGGTTGGACCTAATGAGGATTTGCCGCCACAGGAATCGATCGCGAGGAACTGCACTAGCTTCATTAGCCATGATCTTAGTATAATTTGGGCGACTTCTCTGTAATGCATCACTTTCTCGAGAGATGGAGCGATGAAACCCCCCACGTCCACGACAGAAACTGAGTAGACAGCAGTGAAGTTGCCTTGTATGGTGGGCAAGCAAAGACTCGTTTAGGCTTTCACGACTTTTCATAGTTTCGAACAAAACACGAGAAGTCCATATTAATGTCTTATCCTACGACAGCCTACAACTAGATCCTCGACTAAGCTTCTGGGTATAAATTCTTGCCGAATCTTCGCCACCACCAACCACCGCTAGTTTCCTATCCAAGAAAAATAAGAACCTCAAATTTATGACAATCCTTGCACAAGTAACATTTACGCCGCACCGATGTACAGCCTCGTCCTCACGCATGTTGTGATATTGGCGTTCGACAGTACCTCGTCGGTGGCTGTAGGAAGAACGAAGGTAGTGAGGAGGAAGAGTAGCCATTGAACGCTGGGGGCATCGATGGCTGTGGAAGGTGTTATGGGCTTGCATGCGAGGAAAAAAGAGGTCTCAGGATAGGCTGAGGTGGCCGTAGCGGTCAGGTAGACTCCATAATTCGCTTTCCATGTTGTGGTGGTGGATGGAGTGGATGACCAATACAGTGGCTTCCAAGGGTGGGTGGAAGAACCTATGTTGAGCCAACGGCTAGTGGGACACCAGGGCCATCCAAGACCTCCGTTCCCAAAGTTCCAGCCCTTGTAGCCGCTGGTCGTAAAAATAGCTGGAGCTATAGTATGTACAAAAGAGTATCAATTAGCGAGTAAAAATAACCGTTAGCCAAAGAGTTTTGCCTTGAGTCGGAACACTGAACGGGGTGACATTCCCTAGTTGCAATCCTTGAACTCCTATTCCGTCGGCCTGAAGGTGCAAGCGGAGATTAGCTTCTCGAGTCATTTCGGTCGATGCAGACGGTAGTTACAGTAATAGCTGGTGTGGGAACGACCACAGCCGGGCAAACTTGACCTGGGACCACGGCCGCATTAAGAGTTGCGACGAGGGAAGAGATCAATGCCAACGAGTAAGCGGCGGTCTTCATCGTGATGAATACTGCTGGCCTCCTCTCTCTTCTTTACGAAAAAGTTGGATTTATACCTGGGAATTTAAGGCTGTGAGACATAAGCCCCGCAAAGGACGTCTGGAAGTAGGAAGTCAGGGCCTTGCGAAGCTGCTTGGTTTGAATGGGTTGACGCCCACTGAGGCCGGGAGAGCCTCAAGCTTCAAGTTGATCAGAAGTGCACTACATAGGCCTTAGCATCCTAATCACCGAAAGCTCTATCGGGCGACTTGCCGGGTGCCACGAGAGACTCGCACGGGAACGCCAAGAGGTGGCGGTCTATTAAACGTGCTTGGCCGAGCCGCGGCTCCTGCAAGCTTCGGAGCGTGGGGAAAGGAGGGAAGTGGTTTGACTGACACCACAAAAGTACGAGGACTTTCCCCATTGAATGTGCGAGTCTGGGTCAAGGCCGTTCAATCGAGAACACAGCCGTTCTCAAAACATAACGTCAATCGGACATACACCCAAAAATAGACATGCTCACTAGTTTGGACCCTTAATGAGCTCAAAGGGGGCATTTCGACTCAGTTCTCAAAGGATTCCAAGCAAAGAAGACTGGATCTCATGCGGGGTATTGCCGAGCATTATGGGCGCTCCGGGATTGCAGGCGGGAAGCTGGCGTGGTTCCAGTTCTACTGCCCAGATCGCTCTCCTTAAATGAGACTTTCCCAGCACCCTTAGACACCTCACTGCTTCATAAATATGCGAGATAGAGGTCACGTACCTGATGGTCGACATCTCCTCGCTGATGCTAGGGAACAATGTCGGCTATATGGGGACTCCACGGCACCTGATGGATGCGATCGTAGCAGAGCAAGATTGAACAGTTCCAAAACCTGAATTTTATGCCGAACACGGGAATACCTTTACAAAGGCGTGCTTTCTATTTAAGTCAAGAGGATACGGCGTATGAGGATTGATTACCACCTTCTCGCGTAAGAGACCCGATCTGCTACAAATGAGCTACGGCTTCAGGTTTACCCAGACGAGACCCCCTAGAATGCACTGGAAATTGTTCTTGGTGCATGAATCCCTTGGTACGAACTTATTAATCTTCATCGTTTAGAGAGATTAAGAGGAAGGCTTTGGTGGGATGCCGGTGAAGTGTGCCATTAGTTGAATAATCAATGACACATCGAGGCTTTTGCGACTGCCATCGGTCGCGAAGAGACGCAGAAAAATCATACTATATTCTTCTACGAGAAACCCCACGCGAACTAAGCTAGTCTTTTGTCCTTTGACCCCAGCTGTTTTACCACCCACCCCAGGAAGTACCCTATCCACGCATAAAAGGAATCTTAGTTTCATTGTCTAGGTAGCATAGAACGAAGCGCTTACGTCCGAGCCGATGGCAAGTTTTGTCTTCACACAGGTTGAGATGTTGGCGTTCGACAGCGTATCGTCGCTGACTGTAGGGAGAGTGTCGCTGGTAAGGAGGAAGAGTAACCATTGAACGCTCGGGGCGCCGATGGATTTGGACGGTGTTATGGGCTTGCATGCGAGGTAGTCGGAGGTCTCAGGGTAGTCTGAGGTAGCCGCAGCGGTCAGATAGACTCCGTAGCCCGTTTCCCATGTGGTGGTAGATATGCTCGATGACCAAGACAATGGCTTCCAAGGGTGGGTAGAAGAGCCAATGGTGAGCCAGCGGCTAGTAGGACACCAAGGTGTACCGAGGCCTCCGCTGTCAAAGTTCCAGCCCTCGTAGCCGCTGGTCGAAAGGATAGCTGGACCTATATATTTTTATGATATGTTGTTGATCAGCGAGCGGAATTGCCTCTCCGTGGAAGGTACTCACCTACACCTGCAGCACTAATCGGGATGGCGCTGTAAAGTTGTAGTCCCTCAACTCCAGTACCATCGGCCTGAGTGAGCATAGCGGAAGTTAGATTTCCTGAGCCATTTGCGCTGATAGGGATGCTAATTACAGTAATAGCCGGCATGGGAACAACCACGGTAGGGCAACTTTGCCGCGGAACGGCGAATGCGTTGGCAGTCGCGACCAGAGAGGAGATCAATGCGAAAGAGTAAGCGGTGGTCTTCATCGTGATATGATATGATGCTGAGCCATCCAGCCACCAAAGAGCCCAATTTATACCTTGACCTTTGGGCAAAGCGGCATAAGCCCCGCAAAAAGCATATGCCTGGAAGCCGACGGACCGGGTCTCGCGAAGGAGCACTATATGAATTCGCACACAGAAACCGCAGGAGGTGCCTGAAAATTCAAATGTTTAGAATATTGATCCTGAGTATGTTCATGGTCGGAAGCTTTGTGTCATGGGAATTACGGAATACGCCGAGCGATTCGCGCGGAAGACAGCCGTCCACTGTTATAGTCACTTGGCCGAGCATTGGAGTTTGAGGTTGTTTGACTCGATTCAGAGGAGAGCGGCTATTCAAAGCAAATGACTGCCAGAGGACAGTATATTGAAGGTTCAAGTCTGCGGCCAGCGCTAAATAGAGCACAGACTTATTCAATGCATGGACCAGGCAACACGTGGCCACAAAGAGACGCCCGAAACAGACAACCCAGTAGCCCTCACTTTCGCTCCACTTCAATCAAAGCGGCATTCTAATCAAATCTCAAGCCTCCGAGAATGAGGATTGTATATCAGCCTTGCTACGGTCAAACATTATGGGGGCTACGTGATTGTCAACGGGAGGTCGTTTCAGTTTGTGCTTCGCACCTCAGAGGGCAATGTACTCTGCTCAACCAGGACCCGTCTCAGACCCTGAAATTGTTCTTGGCGCATAGCTTCCTTGGTACGAGCTGATCAATCTTCATCGTTTAGAGAGGTTATCAGGAGAGCCTTTGGCCATGGGGGGATGGCGGTGAAGTGTGCCATAGGTTGAATCATCAATAGCACATCGGGGCTTTTGTGGCTGCCATGGCTCCGTAAAAGACGCAGAAAAATCATACTGTATTTTTCTCCTACTAGAAGCCCCATGTAAACTAAGCTAGTCTTTTGTCCTGTGACCCCAGCTGGTTTATTACCAATCTTAGCTACCCTATCAACGCATAAAAGGAAACTTAGCAATCCGAAAATTCTTTGTCTAGGTCGCATTAAAGTAAGGACTTACGCCGCTCATGGTAAGTTTTGTCTTCACACAGGTTGAGATGTTGGCGTTCGACAATGTATCGTCGCTGACCGTGGGAAGAGTGTCGCTAGTAAGGAGGAAGAGTAACCATTGAACCTTGGGGGCACCGATGGATGTAGATGGTTTTATAGGTTTGCATGCGAGGTAGTCGGAGGTCTCGGGATAATCTGAGGTCGCCGCAGCGGTTAGATACTCTCCGTAACCCGCTTCCCATGTCGTGGTAGATTGGGTCGATGACCAAGACAATGGCTTCCAAGGGTGAGTCGAAGAGCCAATGTTGAGCCAGCGGCTAGTAGGACACCAAGGTGTACCGAGGCCTCCGGCTCCATTTGCAAAGCTCCAGCCCTTGTAGCCGCTGGTCGAAAGGACAGCTGCACCTATATTTTTCAATGAAATATTGCTGATCAGCGAGCGGAAATGCCCCTCAGTGGAACGTACTTACCTCCACCTATAGCACTAACTGGGGTGGCGCTGTATAATTCCAATCCCTCAACTCCAGTACCATCGGCCTGAGTGAGCAAACGGAAGTTAGCCTTTTGAGCTATTTGAGCTGATATGGATGCTAATTACAGTAATGGCCGGGGTGGGAACAATCACATCAGGGCAGTTTTGGCGCGCAACGGCGAATGCGTTCGCAGTGGCGACGAGAGAACAGATCAATGCGAAGGAGTACGCGGTGATCTTCATCGTGATATGAGATGATGCTGAACCATCCAGCCACCCCAGATCCCAATTTATACCTTGACCTTTGGGCAAAGCGGCATAGGCCCCGCAAAAGCAAATGTCTGGAAGCCGACGGACAGGGTCTTGCCGAGGAGCACTATATGACTTCGCAGACAGAAATCGCATGAGGTACCTGAAAATTAAAAGGTTTAGAAAAATGATCCTGAGTATGTTCATGGTTGGAAGGTCTGTGTCATGGGAATTACCTAACGCGCCGAGAGAATTGCGCGGGACCGCTCGAAGGTAGTCGTCCACTATTATAGTTCGGCCGAGCACTGGAGTTTGAGGAAGTTGTTGGATCGGTTGAGAGGAGAGAAGCTATTCAAAACAAATGACTGCCATAGAGCCATATGTTTAAGTCTGAGGCCAGTGCTAAATAGAGAACAAACCTACTCAATGCATGGACCAGGCAGCACGTGGCCACAAATAGACGCCCAAAAACAAACAACCTGGCAGCCCTCGCTTTCGCTCCGCTTAAAATCAAAGGGGCCTTCTAATCAAGTCTCGATCCTCTGAGAATGAGGATTGTATTTCAGGCTGGCTACGGTCAAACATTATGGGCGCTACGGGATTCTCAACGGGAGGCTGTTCAGTTTGTGCTTCGCACCTTAGAAGGCAATATACTGTACCCAACGGGAGCCTTTCTGGGACCCTGACCGCCTCCCTGCCCAACAAGCATATGACTGCGGACTGCCATTTCCGCCGCTTGAAAACGTTGGCGAACTCCGCTAGAGCATCCAATCATACTCTTGATCCAACGACCACCCCAATCCCTGGGCATGGTAGGTGTGGAAGAGTGGGCCCGAGGGATCGTCGGCAGAATTTCCGCATCAGGTACGCAAGGGACGGGAATATTTTTCCCATCTTGGTCGATGTCTAGTGGGAACCGAGTCTCACGGGGTATTCCGATGGAAAGTTGGAAGAAGGCTTCTCTCGCGTACTCTGCTGACAATCCATTCGAGCGGGCCTGCGGCGTCGGTGAGACGCTGACGGGCATGGACAAACCGGCTTGGTCTCAGGCATAAACCTGCTTTCCCTCGTTCAAGATAATTTCTTCTAGCGAATGTCCGCCTCGAAGGCACTTCCGCCCCCCTACCGTCGTTTTGGAGATTGGAGAACTTGCGGTGCGGCTTTCTGCTCCAACTCGAGACCGTGGAGCGCTTCCACTTCGCCCACGCATTGTGTCTACGAAGCTGCGGTAAAAAGTTGCCAAGCCCGTTGCCCGGCAGACTACGGCTAACCCCTACCGGTCAGTAGTGTTTAAATAGCCCAATAATAAATGACTTGCGGTGATGGGTCAGGAAGTTACTTGAAAACGTCCATTGCAACATGAAGCCATTCACATCTGGAACTCTGGCCGCCGTACTGTTCTCGGTCGTAACCGCAGCACCAGCTCCAACGGCTATCGATCCACCACCCACATGTGCAATGATATATGGTGCACCTATCATGGTATGTCAGCTCAATGTTGGCTCGGGGTTTCCAGCATATCTGACACAACGTTTGTCTTCAGGCTCGCTCTGACACAGCCGTCAACTATCTGCAACTAACTAACTCCAGCGAGTATCCCGACACATATCTTCATAAATTATATGTATTCTAACGGTTCACACCATTTAGACGGCGTGGCGACCCTCACGGATTCTGGTTATCATCCCCAATGGGACTTTACTGGGGGAGGCATTGGGGTTTCCGGATGCGTTGCGACATCCCCTTGGCTCACCATCGGCTCATCAAATGGACCCAGGAAGCCACTGTAAGTGAGATACTCCGAACGGGACAGAACTACTGCGTTAAGCACCTTCGCTCCAGATACTGGTCCCCAACCAGAATTACTACTAGCTGGGATGCAGCTTACTTCAAGAACGTTACCGCAAAGGCTACTTCAGAGTACAGCTCGACTTCAACGTTCTTAGCTTGTCAGTCTAAGAAGTTTGCCACAGGCACTTGGAAACTCTACCTCTTGACCGACGATACGCCTGGCCCTTCTGGTTCAGTTCCGTTGTACGATGTCGAAGTCGAGACTTGTGCGCAGACGCAGTTGTCTGTGGAGCCGATTCGAGGATGAGAGACTCCTTAGAGCTTAGGATTCTGGTGCTATTAGATTTGAATGCATTCATTTTTCCCGAGCGACCCCGGTTTCATCGGGTGGCGTGGAGCACGATCTATTTATGAGGCGTGGTTTCTCACAGCGACGATTCTTGCAGTCCTCAGCTCTAACCTTCTCTTCACCATTGAATCGGTGAATTGAGAACTTTAACGACTGCGCCGAAGATGACTTGAAAACGGCCCGCCAACGCCGAGCCTGTTTTTAGCAGCCAAGCAATACTTTTATACCCGAGGGGAGGGGCCAAGTGCAGAGTAATTCGTACCCATCATACTTGTTAAAATATGGTTCTCTCTGCCAAGCTCTTCCTCGTTGCAACTCTCCTGTCTGGGGCAGTCTTGGGTGCCCCAGCACCGCAAGGAGGGCCTATCATTTGCCCAACTGCATACACGCCCGGAGTCGAGGTGATTATAGCCCGTAAAATTGTGCAAGGAACATCCTAAACCATTTCCAATCGAATTAGGCAATAACACCTGGAACCCCAGTTTACGGGCTAGAGCTGACAGACTCGAGTACGTTTCTCCCAGTTGAACCCCTATTCGTATACGATCCCCTTAACCCCTTACTGTGCAGGCGGATTGGCTACATTGACCTCAAATGGTCTTCATAGCGGATGGACTTTTACGAATGGGGGAATTGCCGCATTTGAAGGTGTAGGCTGCGCTAACAAGTACCTGAACATTGTCTCCACCACTCATCCGTGGAAACCACTGTCAGTCTCGCCTCTCGTCTAGGAAGTAGCTGCACTTGCTCACTCACGTTATTTTGAAAGTGTTTGGCAGACTACGCAGTTGACAAACACCTGGAAGGCGTCCCCGGGGTCGAAGATCACCGCTCTAGCGACGTCATCCTATGGTCAAACGTCAACATTCCTCGCGTGCCGCCGTCCCTCGGACGTCACTGGATCCATAACTTGGGCACTCTTTTTGCTAACAGACAATGTTTTGCCTTCTGCGGCGGATGATTCTCTTGGAGACATCGTGATTTCGACATGCACGAAGACAGTCTTGTATGTAAACACGACGATATAAACCGGCGGCGGTGGCGAGTCTGAGGACGAAAAAGAAAAATACCATGTTTTCTAGTAGAGTATATTGTGCTTTCAATGTATGACTCGGTGTTCTTGATGCCTGTGCTCGCAAACAAACCGCTGTCTTGTTTCGCGCTACTGGTGGATCGTTGAGTGGAGGCACTGAGCAAACAACGCGTAAACAGTTGGATTCGGGTTTGAACCGAGTCTACGATCAACACGACACCCGCGTCACCAGTCTACTGTACATTACAACCGCGAAACCATGGTACGAAAGCCAAAGGAAACCACGATAGACATTGAGGAGCTATCGGAACGGCTTGCACCCATATTCCAGCAAGCTCAATTCTCCCTCGCCAACCACCGCAAGAATGTTGTCTCCCTGCACCAAATCCACGAACAAGCGGCACAAGTAACGGAGTCACTGGGGAAAGGCAAAGGAATACAGCTCACAGGAGAAGCCGCTTTCAACAAGGCGTTCATCTCAATGGTGAACCGCATCCTTCCTATAAAGAAGGGTGTCAGTCAGGCGGACAAATCCATCAAGTTCGTGGCCGCTTTCGTCCGTTACACCTCAGAGAAAGGTAAATATGTCCATATTGTATCGCGGCAACTTAATGCTAACATTCAAACAGCCACTGAGGAGAAACAGAAGAATGGAGAAGCAGATGAAGACGAGACGACCGCTTCCCGTTTCGTTGCTCTCTTAGTTAAACACCTTCTTCGAGGGTTCCAGGCCAAGGACAAAAACGTCCGGCTTCGGGTATTGCAGTGCGTTGCAGAAATGATTTCATCTGTTGGAGAGATGGAGTAAGTCCAGCTGAGACCTGTGAGCCACATGAGTACCTGACAAGCGCCTTTCAGCGAAGAGCTATATCTTGCTCTGCATTCTGCCCTTTTGGAAAGAATAAGAGACAAAGAGAATTCTATTCGTGTTCAAGCTGTAATTGCTTTGGCGAAACTTCAAGGCGAGAACCCTGAAGAGATGGAGGAGGAGGAACAGAGTGTCTCGGATGTTCTGATCGATGTCCTGCAACATGACCCTTCCCCGTATGGATTTCCTCTAACCTTCGCGCTTCTGAGCTAACCTATCCCATCACCATAGAGACGTCCGTCGAGCTGCTCTGCTCAACATCGCAGCATCCAAGGTCACCCTAGACGCCATCCTCTCTCGAACTCGCGACCAAGACACAACGATCCGGAAGATTCTATATGCTCATGTCTTAGCCGGCCTTCCGCATCCCCAGCTTCTCACCATTGCCCAAAGAGAGGAAGTTGTCAAGAACGGCCTGAAGGATAGAGAGTCCAGTGTGCGAACTGCGGCGGGTCGTTTGGTTGGGGGATGGGTCGACCTATTTGAAGGTGGTCTGGTTGAGGTTCGTTGGGCTCTGTTTATTGATTCTATCAGGACTCTCATCAATCTACCACAGCTTTTGAAACTGTTTGATTTGATCGGCAGTGAAGAGGTTGCCCAGGAAGCGTTACTTTCGGCATTCGTAACTCGGCCAGACCTTTTCGATGCAGTAGAGTTCGGAGGTAGGTTGTAAGAAATCCTGGTGTCTTATTCCCTGCTCGCTCACGGGGTTCGTAGATGCCTTCTGGGAGGATCTAACGCCCGAGAAGGCATTCCTTGCGCGGGTCTTCGTAGATCATTGTGTTAGCATCAAAGTAAGTCCTCTTTCCGATTCTGCTTTCAATCGTATTGAGATGTACCCTAGGATACTTCAAGGGTGGAATCCTCTTTGCCTGTGGTGACAGCTCTGGCCTTCAAAATCCAACACTGCTACAACACACTCCTCGAACTCTCCAAAGAGATGGAAGCTCAGGACAGGGAGGATAGCATGGAGGTAGATGGTGATAGCCAGGCAGACCGAGAGGAACGAAGAAGCAGCATGGAATTTACCGTGGCGCAATTGCTGAAATTGGCAGTGAACTTGGACTATTCGGACGAAATTGGCAGGAGGAAGATGTTTGGGCTAGTGCGTAAGTATCACTCACCGTTCATCTGCCGTGACAACTTTCATCTCTAATTCCGTTTACACAGGCGAAATGACTGGCCAGGAAAGTTTGCCAGAAGGTCTCGTTGCACGATGCCTTGATGTGCTGCGAAAGCTATCCCCGAGTGAACGAGATTTGATCCGGTTGGTCGTTGAGGTAATTCAAGAGCTGAGAGATCTGGCTCGGCAAGATGAACCCGAGGTTTGTCTTGAATCGTTTATTGCGCTGTTCGGGACTGATGGAGTGTCCATACGATAGCCAGAGCCTGTTGCCAATGGGGACGAAAGCCAGTTCGGGGATGATCGCACCGAAGGGGGACGCCCGCCAGCCCCTGCACCGAGGGAAGTCACCCCTGAAACACAGGCCAGGATAGAATCCATTGACATTCGATGCTTGGCTCTATGTATTGGAATGCTTGAGCGAGTAAATTCTGTAAGTGAATGGCGTAGCCCATTTGAGAGGAGCACTGAGGGTCCTCTTTGTCATAGACACTCCAAGATAACTCGGCTCTCCATGGGCTACTGCCAGAACTTATCATTCCATCTGTTCGGTCTAAGGATCCCCTGCTCCGGGAAAGAGGGCTGACAAGCCTTGGGCTATGTTGCTTGATCGATAAAGTGCATCGCAGTTAGCAGTTCTTGCAGGTTTCCCGAATACTAACACACTTTCACACTCCAGAAAATCGCTCTCAGCTCCTTTACACTCTTTGTGCAACAAGCTCAAGTTGCTACAGAGGAGATTAAGAAGCGTTGCATGGAGACGGTCTTCGATCTATTGATGGTTTATGAAGCCGAGTTTTTCAAAGCGGTGAGTGCCGAGTCGGACATGAAACTAAAGCCTTTCTCACTTGTCCTTCCTTTCCAGGAAAACCGTATCGAAATGCTTCTACTCCAAATTTTGGACCAAGACTCTCCAGAAGTCCAGGCAATTGCATGCGAAGGGGTGGCCAAGCTGATGCTTTCAGGGATTGTCGCTGATGACAGGGTAAGATCTGGGAGAGCATAAGGGTTTACAGGAACGCTTGTCCTGATCCTCAGCCTTTCTCTAGCTCTTACGAAGTCTGGTTATCTTGTACCTCACGCCCGAAACCGAGGATAACCAAGCGTTGCGGCAGTGTTTAAGTTACTTCTTCCCAGTATACTGCTATTCTTCCCCTCTCAACCAGAGAAGAATGCAACATGTACGTCCTCGAGCGACTTCACAGAGTGCAGGGGCTGATCGAGTTCACACAGATCTTCTTAGAAACGTACTGGCACCTGAAGGAATACCGCGAATCCCTTGATGAGGACCAAGAAATTATTCCCCCCTCCCAGATCACGCTGTTATTTGTGGATTGGACTGACCCTGAAAAAGCAGTGTAGGTGGATGTCCAAGTCCTACCTCCACCGATTGCATTTTGACACCATTTCAGTGAGATGAAAGACCAAGCTACAGACACAACGGTCCAAGCCGAGCTAGCTTCTGACGTCATTAAAGCTCTCCTCATTGGAAAATATCCAGTCCAATTGGAACCAAACACCAGAGCAGACCTCTCGATCAGCAGTTAGTCGCTCCCAGCTTGTAGCTGTACGCTTTCTGACCGACTCACTTTCTCAGAGGAGGATAAGAAGATTCTCTGTCAGATGCTTGGACGCCTCCATATTCCAGCAGACCTCGATCATGACAAAGCGCTGCAGCTAAAGATATTGACATCCGCACTGAATATGGTATGCTGCCCTTTGCTATATCACGGAGTATGCATGTTCACGTTAACTCGCTCGAACCAGCACCGCCCATTGAAAGATACGGTGTCAAAAAACGCGTTTACTAAATTTGACAACGCTCTGTCCAAAACTTTGGCAGAGCAACTTGCCGGATTTAACGAGGAAGATTACGCCGAATTGGACGAGATTCGCAAACGGTTCGAATGGACGGAGGACGTCCTGGCGGACGACTCCTCCGAAGGGGAAGACTACGGTGAAGCGCATGAACCAACTCCCCACAAAGCAAGGAGAGTTCCTCGAGCAAGGTCAGATACCTTTTTCCTCTCTTGGATCGATACTCATTCTGTCATCTGGGGTTCCAGGGATCCAAGGGTCCAAGCTGCCCGGGCCACACGGAAGAGGAAAGCACAAGAGGAACTGAACCAGGAAGTAGACAAAATGCTTGAGAGCGATGAAGGAGAGGAGAAGCAGAAGGATGAAGATGCTGAGGTAGAGTCAGTGTTAAGTTTCGCTGGAGGGAGTGATGAGGAAGAGGATGATTGATGATGAACGCGCGGGGTACCTGCTTCTGCCTATCTGAACTACCATATACCTTAACGACATTGTTTTGTTGTGCTGCTATGTATCACTATCATTTCCGTGCGTACCCTGGCGTTTAGACCTATGCCGCCCCTACTTCATGTTTAACCAGTTGGTCCTAAATTGGGACGCAGATCGCATGTCGTGGACCCCGTGCCGTCGCTTGCTGACTTGCCATCAGCCGAAGACCCATAGCTCGCTCACGGCGTCATCCGGCAGTGCGAGACCGTTTACATCCTTCGACGACCCTTCAGGGAACAGCTCGTCCTTCTTCAGTTCAAAAGTCATGGCGGGATCTTTCTTGAATGTCCGTTTAGCTTCGGTCTCGAAGAGCTGCAAGTGCAAAAGGATGAGTTCTCTAAGATACATAGGAACCGCCACATTAACGGGGCGCACCGTGGTGTATGTGTGGTCCAAGAAATCCTCCATTAAAAATGGTGGTTTTGTGAAAGGATTGCTGAACAGTCTCGCGAGAGTCGCGGTCGTTTCTGAGTAATGGTGTTGAAAAGAGACAAGTTCCCAAAGGGAAGATGCGATGGCGTTCGTAAGTAGAGGAGAAGCCTCATTGGGATCGAATGGGTCTTCAACATCGGGAGGTGTTAGACCTGGTCTCGACGCGAAACATAAAAAAGGGGGCTTACCGACGTAATTATCCACGGGTTCTTGGTGTATCATCACCATCAAAGACGGGTGTCGTTTGATGATATTGTATACAAAAGGCATCAACATGATGAGTGCTGCGGGTGGGGCACTAAGAGAGAGCCGAGAGAGTCGCTTGACAAACGATGCCACTAGCTGGACTGGCAGATGACTGCCCCGCAGAGAATTAGAACTATCAATATGTGATTAAGACGATCCACTCACGTCGAAGATAGAAACAAGTCCATCAACCGAAAGAATCGTGCCCTATATTTGACATGAAGTATGTTCCGATCGAGGAAAGCATACAGGCGAGTGTAGAAGTCGGGGTAGTCCCTAAGGCGAAAATCGTGTAGTAAATCAGTAGAATTTGGTCGCCTCGAAATGAATAACATACAAATTATAGTCTTTGATCATCGTGAAAAGTCCGTTGAGAGCGAGAAGTCCAACTGAACCACCTGCAGGCCGCAGAATCGTCAGCCTCTATCGGCAGCTACGCCAAACCACCCTTACCAAAGTCCACACAACTTGAGATCCAATCCATCATGCGCACGGGGCGGACGAGGTGCGGGAGGACTCCCCGGTGGAGAATGCCTAAAGCACGGGCAGATAGAGCAGATGAGGCAAGGTGGGGGACAAGTGCGGCCCAGCAGTTGGAAAATTGAACTCTATGGGATTCCAGGGAATGGAGTGAGGCAACCAGTGACAGGCTATTGATGCGTTTCTTCTTCTGCTTGTCTGATGGCATTGAAGAGGCTGCTTCGTCCGGTTCATCGAAGAACTTCCTCCAATCATCGTCTTCATCATCCCCTCCAGCTGCCTGGCTCCTGCTATCTCCTACATTGCCGTTGGTTTGCAGTTTTGCGAAGTGGGGAATCCAGAAAGCATTTATTTCGGCGGCC
This sequence comes from Tulasnella sp. 417, assembly GCA_019633465.1. Taxonomy (NCBI): domain Eukaryota; kingdom Fungi; phylum Basidiomycota; class Agaricomycetes; order Cantharellales; family Tulasnellaceae; genus Tulasnella; species Tulasnella sp. 417. The sequence goes on from WSTY01000070.1 coordinate 28,360, forward strand.
TCGGTTGGCATGGTCATCAAGCGTTCGAGGTATGATAGCAGGTTATCTGCGATCTGTGGGTCGGATCCTCGTGCGTTCACGATATGACTGAGGTAGGAAGGTTCAGATAAGTTGTAGTAACATGGGAATAGGCCTGACGCACGTCGCTTCGCGTAGAAAGAACCATCGGATGTCATCATGTACACTGAGGTGGAGATCGAGAAACTTGTCTTTGATATCTGCTTCAACCCGCCTGACTTCATTCAAACTTTGAGCAAAGTTTTTGGTCCGTGGGGAAGGAGGACATATAAGGAGGGCATTGACGATCTTCCGGAAATGTGGTAGATGAACGCGCGGAACGCCAGGAGCAGAAACGGCGTTCGACAGATGAATGAGCAATGCCATCATGATTTCCAGTGCTGCTATCTAGGTTTTTATCATTAGCACAGATACCAAGAGTTGCTAAAAAAAACCTACTCTCAGCGCCTTTTCCTCGTCCCCCATTAAACCCGCCAAGAGATCGGTAAAGTCGTTGACCCTGGCTTCGAGCCACTTGCGGATCAGTTCAGTTTCCTCCGAAGCTCCTCTCTGCCCGGACAGCTTTCCTGACTGAGCAATCTGGACAATAACTCGGTAAGTTGCGTAGATTGCGGAGTGGACGGTCTTGGGGTCCGAGCTTGCGGAGGCGACATCGACTAGGTCGGCGAAAGGATTGAGGGACGTCCCACCACGAATCGCATTGGAGACGACGGTTTCAAGTGCACGCATATCTCCGTTATCAGAGACCTTTTGTCTCTTTTTCGGTGGTAGAGAGCTCTTAGATTTCTTCTCGGGCATGCTGGTGGGGGGGGGGGGGGGAAGAAAAATCTACAGCACGAACAAACTCCACCAAGCAATCCAACACTGAAAACTTCAGCAATAATGAGCAACATTCTTGACCCGACACACTTATGGAGATATCTGTAAGCACACCAGTTTATTATCGCGTAAAATGGGTCCTAAACACGCTACGTCTAGACCGGAAACTCGCTAAATCGTTCGATGCAAGGTCTGTGGTCTAGCCACCGTAAGACCAAGGTCAATCTCAACCAAGCGCTCCCCACACCAACCCCGAGCCAACCGGACAGTCCGTCAAAAACTTTACGATCTAGGCATACAACGCTTACTGAAGAAGGCGAGAATGCTCCGAACCCTAAGGAAGACTTCAGGGAAGCGGGAGAGACTCTCGGACCCGCGAAACGCAAGCTTCGGACTGGGAAGCAATCCACGGATCCTCCGTCAAAACGACAGAGGCCAGCCTCAGCGCCGCTTGGGAAGGACTACAGCCCACCAGCCACCAGACTGTCGGACCTTGGCGGTGTTCAGGCATGCGTCGAGAAAATGTTAGAACTTGTTGCGATGCCGTTATGCCATCCCGAAGTCTATTTACATACCGGCGTCCAACCGCCTAGGGGTGTCCTACTGCATGGACCCCCTGGTTGTGGTAAAACCCTACTAGCAAATGCGATTGCGGGTGTAAGCACTGCACAACTACGCTGCCTCGTCGTAATAATGCCCAAACTAACGGGAATGTATTAGGAGATCGGTGTTCCTTTTATAAGCATATCCGCACCGAGTATAGTCTCTGGGATGTCGGGGGAATCGGAGAAGACGCTCCGAGAAACCTTTGAGGAGGCGAAGGTGAGCAGACCTCTCGGTAGGATAGTCTGTTATCTGAAGAATCCGCCCTTCTTAGAGAGTTGCGCCATGCTTATTGTTTATTGATGAAATTGATGCCATAACTCCGAAGAGAGAGAGTGCTCAGCGAGAGATGGAGAGACGCATTGTTGCTCAGTTTTTGACATGCATGGATGGTGCGTTTCGTCTGCTCGCGATCGGGGCCCTTTGTTCATACTTGTTACGTAGACCTATCTTGGGACAAGACAGACAATAAGCCGGTTGTAGTGATTGGCGCAACAAACCGGCCAGACTCTTTAGATGCAGCTCTACGACGAGCTGGCCGGTTTGATCACGAAATCACGATGGGAGTGCCTGATGAGCAGGCCCGGGAGCAGTGAGCCGCGATCACAACCCAAAGCCCTCGCGCCTAATCACCCCCTTCGTAGAATCCTCCGCGTTCAATCCGCTAAACTCCGTCTATCTGGTGACTTGGATCTCCGAGCCCTCGCCAAAGCAACGCCCGGATACGTAGGGGCGGATCTGGCGGCTCTGACTGGTGCTGCGGGCGTCCTGGCTGTCAAACGGATATTCAAGGGGCTTGCCGAAGGCACCTTGGTCCTTCCTACAGATACACCGAATAGTGAAATGGTTGTCGATGATGAACCCTCCACTTTAGCGGAAGGCGCTCTTGCAAGAATAGCGCCATTCTCTGGGATAGATTCCGATATTCTCCCCCCAACTTCCATCGCACACTTCCTCCGGGCTCACCCCAACCCGCTTACAGAGTCCCAGCTCTCTCCTTTGGAAATAACATCCGAAGATTTCCGTCTAGCCCTGTCAGAGGTACAGCCATCTTCGAAAAGAGAGGGTTTCGCCACGATCCCAGATGTGACGTGGGGCGACATTGGAGCATTGGAGGCAATAAGGGAAGAGCTCAACATGGCCGTGATCCAACCTCTCCGGAGACCTGAACTGTTCAAATCGGTCGGTGTTGATGCGCCGTGCGGGGTTCTCCTATGGGGACCGCCTGGGTGCGGGAAGACCCTCCTCGCTAAAGCGGTTGCCAATCAAAGCCGGGCGAATTTCATTAGCATCAAGGGACCCGAGCTTTTGAACAAAGTATGTGGGGTTCCCGGTGGATCGGGTTATTCGCGTTAACTTATAGTTGCCCTTAGTACGTTGGTGAAAGCGAACGTGCTGTTCGCCAAGTCTTTACACGTGCTCGCGCATCGTCACCATGTATTATCTTTTTTGACGAGCTTGACGCCTTGGTACCTCGACGCGATGATAGTTTGGTTCGTGGGTTTATTTCAATAGTGCTCCATCGACTCCTATTAACGATGTCTAATTCTTTCTCCAGTCGGAGGCTTCTGGCAGAGTGGTTAACACACTCTTAACGGAACTGGACGGACTGGAATCGCGGGGAACCTCCGTCTACATCATTGGAGCAACAAACAGGCCAGACATGATCGACCCCGCGATGTGTCGACCAGGCCGACTGGACAAGCTGTTGTATGTCGACTTGCCAAACCCAGATGAACGAGTGGAAATCTTCCGAACACTTGTTGGGGCCCCTACCATACCGTCGACCAAGCGTCGGAAGGCACCCAAACGGAAAGTGCCTGTCGAAGGGGGATTCGATGGTCCCGTGTTCGCTTCCGTTGAGACTCTATTACGAAGCTCCACAGCAGAAAGGTACAGCGGTGCGGACCTAGCGAGTTTGGTGAGGGAAGCTGCTGTGGGCGCATTGAAGCGGCGACTCGGATCTATGCCTCTTGAAGAGGCGGATGACGATCAACCAACGATGGAGAACACCGAAACTCAGGTAGTCGAGGTTGGCCTGGCAGATTTCACACAAGCACTCGAGAAGATTACTCCTTCAGTTTCTGCATTCCAGCGGAGGCGGTATGAAGCATTACGTAGCAAGCTGGCCGGCATGCCGGTGGGAAAGAGGGGCGGAGCTGAGGATAGTCTTTTGTCGACGGGTTCGTCGAAGGAGGCTGATGTCGGCGCACCGAACCTTTGAAGTGGTTCTCCTTTAACGAAGTATGGATGTCATTGGGACCGCTGGAAGTGAACTATGTCTCGGTGCATCCCGTTCCACCATTCGCGAGCCGGGGCCGCGGACTTCCCATCGGGCTTCACTGTTTGAACAGCAAGGGCTGTATCGTTCCCACACTGTATCAGGATAGAATTCTCTTCTTTCGACCAGATACACGCTCCGGGTGCATGAGGGAGCGCTGGAGGTGTCTCCACCACTTTAAGATCGAGGAGTTGAAGCTTCTTAACGTCCGTCCGGCGACCGAAGGTGGTAAAGGATGTCCAAAGCGGTTTCTGAAGAGTTAAAGAAATAGTATGGCGGCGTGATCTCAGCAAAGAATCATTAGGGATGCTTCTGAGATGCGAACCTGGTGACCAACTGCCCGATGCCATCTTTCGATCACCGAAGCTTCCTTAGTCCAATCCACTTCAAACATCCCTGGGCGTATTAGTCGAGCTTTGGACGCTTTTGAATTATCTTGGGGTATCCTGGCGGCCTTCTCGACTACTTGAGCGAAGCGTCCCGCCGCCACAGAAGACGATTACGCACCTCCCCTCTGATTAGCTTTCTGAGCACCTCTGCAAGTAGTTGACCTCCCTCTGCAGCCAGAATGGGAGCGATAACAGGATATGTCGCACCTATCGGGACTTCCTGTGGACATGGCGTCATGAGCCCTGAACGCCGGTGAAAGGGAACTAGATGTACCATTGATTTTGATGCGTAGATATCGCCCGTATCAAATCCTTGAGAGACGTCTTCCATTCTTATGATGCTAACTCCCGTAGTAGAATCTCCGTTGGCAATGGTCCATTGAATTGGGGCAGCACCTCGATATTTGGGTATTAAAGATGGATGGACGTTGAGGCGGTGTTCAAAATTCGATAAGACGCTATTCGAAACAGCCCTCCCATAAGAGGCAGATACAAGCACGTTGTTTGGAGCTTTTTGGGAGAATTGTGATGGAAGCTTGCATGATTGAGCGTGTTTAGCCGAGGGATCTGAAACGAGTTGGAATATAGGTACCTTCAACGACGCATCATCCTTGGAAACCTCGTAAACAGGTACTCCAAGTGAGTGCCCAAGAGTTTTAAGTGGTGCTAAATGCCAGTTCAGTGATTAAGCTTTTCACAACTTCCCGTGCTGGCACTGACATACGGAGAGCGTTTTTCGGCCACGTCCGATCCTCTCGTCCTCTGTAGTCACGAGATCGATGCTGCTCCACACATCTAGAGACAAGGGGTCAGACACATTGTGGTCATACATCTGGCGCTTGATGCCCACCTCGTGCCGACCAAAGCTGTTCCAAAGTTTTGCAAGAAAAGTCGTCGCGCCCGAAGAACAGAATATTAAGCGGGCCGGAACCAGTGGAATAATACGATACGATGCGAGTTATTCCCTTTGGCCGTCTTGCTTTGCGTATCGTCTGCTGTAATAGTAGCATTCGTTGTAACAACTTGGTCGCTGGTGGTGGCGTTTCTGAGATGAGGGTCCCCGAGCAGTTTGTTGATGTTTTGGTTTCGCGCACCCCCACTCACCATTCAGTTGCGTGCGGTCCACAAGTTTCGGCATCCTCGCCTCTCATATCGACTAGCCTGATTTCAGCAACGTCAGGTCGAGTCGATGGCCTCGCTTCAGGGATATGTTGATCGTAAGTTTCCTGTTTACATCAGGTTGATTGTAATCGTGACTGAGAGCCAAGTGCGCTGCTGCAGGTCGCGTCCTTGTCATATTACAAGATGGTAGAACCATAGTCGTAGGTCCAGTGTTTTGGCAGGCCCGAGGAGATATGCGAAGGCTGAAGCACTTGCGACGTTGTTCCTGCAGGGCATTCTGGCTGGGATGGACGCCAAATCAAATATCATTCTGTCTGATAGCACGGAGAGAGTCTACAGTGCCGATGAAGGAGTTCAGGAAGTTCCATTGGGATTGTATCTCGTCAAAGGTGATGCAATGTACGTATCTTGTTGTGCAAACAGGTTCTCCCGATCTGCTGACTTAGCGGTTGACCACAGCACGCTCGTGGGCGAACTCGATCCTGTAGAAGATTCCAAAGTGCCTTTGTCTGATATTCGTGCAGATCCTATACCAAGTATACGCCACCAATGACATGTTGATGGTATTGGCGCCTTCATATTGGGGGATTCTGGAAGACTACCAGCCACAACCAACTACGAATTAAGACTTTGACGCCCATTTACCGATCCACCAGTTCACGTTCGCTTTTCTAGCACTCAGGTCTTCCAATGACCAGCGCCCGACCTTCCGCTTGCCCGCCCAGGATCCATCATTTGCGCCCACCTGCCATTCGATCCCGAGCTTCTCCGTCTTCTCAATAAAATTATTGCACACCTGCAGGACCAAAGGCGGTCAGATCACTGAATTTCCACTTCACTGTGAAATGCGTATCACCTGTTCAGAGGTATACTTCCCTGCGGCAAGATAAACCCGTGACTCGCTCCCCGGCCTCACCAACTTTATGGTTGATGCGATTAAGTCATCATGAGAACTTGCAAAGTGCAGCAGATCCGAGAGGACAAGGATATCGTAGCCAACTTGATCACCGGGTGAAAGTAGTTGTCTTGAAGCAATATTTATCAAAACGCCAACATGCATGTCAGTACAACTTCCCGCTTTCCCCGTTGGCAACCAAGGCTCACAGGAGATGTGTTACGTCCTTTCCCCATTCATATCCTACACACTCCACACGACAGCTCCCGACAAAGTTATTCTGATTACCCTTTACATTCCTTGTGAGGTTTTCCATCAGCAGTGGGTCAGGATAATCTGTGATAGTGACGAGAGTTGGAGGGCCATCCCCCTTTCCAGTCGCGGCAAGAAGGGATGGAAGGGCGGTTCCGGCCCCAAGTTCGACGATGGTCTTTCCTGCGACCGATATAACCTCCCGCTCAATGGCCTCGGCGAGCAGAAGAGCGGGAGAGAAAAGCTGGTCCGCTAACAGGGTGGCTGCCTATTCCACTAGTAAATTAATCTGCAAATGGTCTTAATGGGCTACGTTCTACGTCACCTGACCTTGCCTTCCTGGTGTGGATATGGAGGTTATTCTATTAGTCGTAGTTCGGAGAGCCATGGCAGAGCATCTTACTTTGGGTGCTATCCACAGCTGTACGGAGTCACCGTACGCGATGGCATCTGATTCGTTGCTTTCAAATCCATCGCAGTCGGCGTACAGAAATCGGCAGTCTCCAAGACTATCAGCTTGTTCCTCTTTCGAAGTCATTGTGAATTTGGTTGTTTGTATTTATCGAAGTCACGCGTTAAATTCGACCTCAATTTCGCACAAGGGGCATGGCGGCCATTATCAAGTACTTTATAATACGTGGAGCTGAATATCCAGAAGTACTATCGAAGGAAATAACCTTCCAGGCTATGGCAGATACAATTATAAACCGAGTTCGCCCTAATCGATACAGATACCGCTAGCTCTAAGATCTAGTCGCGGCCAGATTGTCACCTGCTTTCACGTAAAGATACATGGAAGCGCAAGTGGTGAACAACCAGCTAAGGGTCCTAGTTCCAGAGTTTTAGCTGCAGGGCTTTTATGCTCCGACGAGTGCCAACGTACCGAGCTTGGGCAACCAGCAGATTCTGGTTGTTGTTCTCCATATATAAAAGATTGTAGAATATCCGGCCAATGAGCCTGTACCATTATGCATGTTACAAATCCTTACAGCTTCTTGAAACGCTAGCCGCCCTCTCGCACTCACAAGCTTACTGAGACCGCATTCGTGGTTCTGGTATCGACCCCAAACGCATTTGCTGCAATCTTTAGGAATGAATTGTCAGTGATCGGACAGGAGCAATCGAGTTTCAGCATGATGCCGTACAATCGCAGTGGCCCAAATGGGGAAACCCTCATGTCCATTATTGTGCGCACCGAGCATACGCTCCAATCTGAGTATCGTAGACTCCGGTATGCCCTTTTTCTTACATATTTCGAGGGTATTCCTGGGCTCAGTGCTGATAACAGGTTTCGTTCCGTGCAATGTTAGTCACCCATGCTCAAGCCCAATCCCTTCTTCCAACACGTTGACGATAATTACTCACTTCAGCCGCATTTGATTGGAATTTAACTCTTTGTTCTGTAAATGGCACTGTATTGACGAGTTTAAGCTCTAAATTGGCTCGTGCTGAAGGGCAATGTCCGCTCTTGACATACTTTGGCAAAATGCGGCCACTGGACAGTAGCATAAAGCGCGGGTATGCAGTACAAAGAAAGGCCTGGTGTATCAAGATTCAAGGTCATTGCAATTTCGATAAAGCGTTCCAAGTGTTGACTACATGGCTTTATAGCCTCTGGGCAGTGGCATCGCACGCGACATTTCGGGGCCTTGTTCGGCGACTCACACGAAATGTCTCACTATCCCTCGGCAGTCCCCGTGCTGTCCTTCCCAAACGAAGTCAGAACGATAAGCCAAACCTACTTAGGAGCAGCTAGAGACAACAACTCAGAGGTAGGGAAGATTGCCCCCTCGCTGCTCAGTCGCTTGGGCACCGGCTCGGGGTCGTTGCGCATTCCGCAATCACCTGCCGAATCAGCCGCGGCATGGATAGCAACGTCGATGGCACGCAAGACCGTCACCACTGACCAAGGTGCAGGGGACGGATGAGCGGGGCGCTGGTGAGCCACCCCTCAGGAACAGGTCGTGAACCGAGCCTAAGCTTCATCTCACTTCTGCGAAAGGTAAGGACAATACCTCCCCTAAAGGAGTCTTCACACTCCTTGGCTAGGCGCTCTGCTTTACCGTTGCAACATGTCATCTCTATGGTGGAGAGGGGGAAGGAAGCACCCCTCGCTGGGGTCCGTAGTGGGCTCGTAAATATCCACCTCGGCGGGGGTCTACTTGGATCGCGTGGCCTGCCTCCCTTCCAAGACGTTCGTCTTCGGAGAGTTATAGGGGAAACTGTAGAATTATGTCGTCGAATTGCAACCTTTTGGGTTGGACAGAAAGTAGCAAAGGGATGTGAGCGAGTGCTGAGCAAGTCCTGGGTCCAAACCCAGTCTTCGGAATTCCAAACGCGGCCAACTCTATACGGTTCGGCGTCTGGTTTGATCGGGACTTGGGGGGCTTACGTTTGAGATGGGTAGGGCCTGCCGATCCGCATGCACAAAGGTGGTGAACCTCGAGACCATCGAGGAGTTCTAGCGAAAGTAGGTAAGCAAGCTCAGGAGCGAGAGCGTCGAACGAGACATTCCGACCGTGGCCAGAAGGATATTCTTACGTGTATGCTATACTAAAAGTCGGAGCTGTACTAGAGCATATGGTGAATAGCGGTCGGTGTGGTGAACGGGAGGACGATTACGCGTGTGGTCACTTGTCACAGGTTGTCACATCACGTCGCTGAATGATTCAAATTCTGCCCACAATATCGCATGCCATATCAAATGGAGTGGAACATGCATATGACATTGGCCGGAAGTGTAATCAGCAGCTGAACTATCCAAGATTTTACAAGTCTAGGCTTCATCCTGGTTCGATTCGGATCCCGGGATGCGGGCCCTGGCACCACAAACATGTTACTCTTTAACCAAAGTACATGGTGTAGAAAGGCGGAGATACGACACTATGCAGAGTGGCAGTGAAGATATCGTACGGAAGAAAACGTGCGGCGGTTCTGAAGAATCATGATTCCGTGGCGTTGTGGGAGAGTAGAGTTCGGACCGCACATGTTTCGCGTCTGAAGTTGGTTTGTTGACCGCGATCGTTCACAGCTCTCATTTTACCCAACGCTCGACACGGGACCCAGCTATCACCATCAAACGAGTCCAGTGAAGTCCTATTGACCTCGCTACTTCGTCAAGCGCACTTTTATTCGTTCCCATGCCCGCTCTCGTTCGGGGTAAAGCAACCACCGCGACGAAAGCTGCCCCAGCGAAATCGGCCCCGCGTTCCAAGAAAGCAGCATCAACTCAGGAGGAGCCCAAGGCCACAGAAACCGAAGAAGATGACATAGCTCAAAAGCTGGCTTCAGTCCGATTGGAGGAGCCATCGGCTGGTCCCTCAACTTCCAAAGCGCGGATCGCGCCGCGGACAGCGTCTTTGCGAAACGGTCCAGCATCCAAGGCGCAGGGCCAATCTAAGACGACATCAAGTGCTAAGCCGAAACCCTTGGCTCCGCCCACCACTGAGGAAGCCAAGGCGTCCACTGCGGCCGGACCATCTCGAATGAACAGGGATTCCCCGGTGGATGAGGCCGAACGACTGAATTTGGCCATGAAGGCCTTCAACTCCTCATCTTCCAGTCTCTCGGCAGTTGTCCAAGCTGGATGGAAGGCGTCAAAAGCTCCACCTCCCAGCAAACCGCCTACCAAGGCAGCGGGCAAGAAGCCGGCGACTTCGGGTGACCCTCCAACTGAGGCTGACGCGCATACGTTAGAATCAGTACGCCGGATGGCTGTCTCGTGCCAGATTGCACTACAAGACGTTCGGGCGGCTGGCAAAGGAAAGCGACCTCCAGTGGACTTCGAGAAAGCCGCCGGTGCGTTAGTCGCAAAGTTGATTGCGCTCGAGTTGGTAAGAAGGTTTCACGGCTATGTACCAACAGTGTACTAATCCTTCTTTCAGTATGACATTGCACTTAGCGCACTCGAAGAAATGAAGCCCGGCTTGTTAGCTTCATATTCGCCTTCTTCGACCCCTGAAGATCCTTCCGCGGCGATCCCGTCGGAACCAGCCTGTCCCCCGTCACGGCCCAAGTCAAAGGCGACCACCACCTCCCGATCAACCGCGCTTCGCCCAGCACAATCACTTCTTTCGGCTCACCAGGCACTCCATGGTCTTCCTCTCCCGACTGAAGGGTTCGAGCTAGACGACGTATTGGCCAGTCTGCTTCTCAACTTTCATTTACACTCTCTCAGCGCGACTGCGCGAGTAGCTAGCAAGGAGGCGGGACTGGTGAGTAAATGAGTGCAATCTTCTTTGATTCTCGTGTTGAGTTTCCGCAACGACTTTAGGTTCTCGGGAAAGCCATCAACCAACCGGGCAATCTTTTCGATTGGTATCCGTTTTACGTCGCCTCAAAGCTGGATCGCACAAAACTTTCCGGTGCTCTGAACCAAGCAGCGCGTGTCGTCACTTCGGTCGATGGCTTTCCTGCCCATCCTCTGTTCAATATCAGGCTCTGGGCCATGAAGTGCTTGATAATATGCAATATGTTGGACTCAGCGACATTTTGGAATCAAGCCACCAAATGTGCAAAGGTGTTTGCTAAGGCTGTCGAAGCGAAAGACGATCCAGGTATGAGCCTCGGTTGTTCCCTCGTTCTGGTCGACGGAAACCGTTCACTAAAGCCTGGCTTCCTGGCTTCCAGCATCTGACGTAGCCAACGCTAAACATATATCGGCATTCTTTGAAACATTGGTTAAGACCGCTCAGGAGATGCCTTCCCTGCAGCGGCCTGGCGGAGTGACCGCAGAGACGATGCTTCAAGGTCCCGGGTTCGCCTCAGCTTGCGAGTATTGGACGCGCTTTGCTAGATTCGTGCGTTCTCTGCGAGCAATATAACATTTTGACTTTCTGACCGATATTTGAAATAGCTCAACGATGTCAACCTTATGACGCGAATATCAAGCCTCCTCGGGGACGACGCCGGCGAAGCTCAGTCTGGTGAAGAGCCGACAGCCATGGAAACGACGGAGACCGCATCTGGAAACAGTACGATGCCCGCGGCGCAGTGTTGTTTAATACTGCAACGTGCTACAACTATCATGTCATCGGAAACCGATACTGGCACGGAGCACCTCGTGACGGCATCGAGCGTGCTACCCCGATGCCTTGTTCTCTTGACGAAAGGAAAAGAGGATGAGGCATCGGCAAAGAGCTTACTCCGTGCGTTGGATGAGGTTGGTGCGGCATGTGAAGATTTGCTGCAGTCAGAGATCAAGGGCGGGAAGACTTCGTCGATGGCTGAGGCGGCAACAAACTTGCTCGAGGGCTTGGTCAAATTGCGGGAGGAGATTGTGCAGCAGAGGAAACGCGACAACCCGGTTAGTGTTCTCGTGCTTGATATCGTTGTCATGGTCAATTGA
>WSTY01000071.1:0-39905 GCA_019633465.1 Tulasnella sp. 417
CCCCCATATCTATCCCTCCCTCACATCAAGACTTAATAAGACTTAATAATTTTGCAAGGAAGAAGCCAAGCTACATTATGGCCAAATATCTAAGCCCCTCGGGCGAAGGTGAGGGAGAGGTGAAAGGATCTCTCAAAATCCGCCGTTACCCCCTCAGTCACAGTACACCACGGCCAACCTCCCCAACCTCACATCGCAACCCAATTGGATCGCCCCCGGCGTTTTGTGTCACGACCGCCTAACCCCGAGCTGGTGGATGCCGACAGAATTTCCCCAATACAGCCGGGAACACACCTCCATCCAAACTCAGGCCTCGACCCAATTCAATCCCAATCCAATTGCCCGGTTCTTCCCTTCCCAGTACTGGACCACCGAAATTTCGCTGACGGAGGGCGACGAGAATCACGCGCACGGGCTATCCACACGGAGAAAGACGACGAGGAGCGACGACGGACGGACCAAAGGCTTGTTCGTCACCACTTCTTATCTTATCTAATCGGTCGTCGGCCTTCAAGCCAAGAACAACCACGACATATTTGCAAATTTCTTATCAAGGCCCCACCGCGCCACGCGCGGTATGTAGATCATACGAGCTTATTGCATTGCATCCTTCGACAGAGCATACACAGGGATATTTGGCTTTTTGTTTTTACCTGGCACGAGCGGGGAGGGGAAGCGAAAAGGAAGTAAGGCAGTAAATTGAGGAGAGCGCGAGGAGGTTGGGACCCGAGGATTTCACACTACCAACAGGACAAACATCCCGCCCTTTTCTCGCCTAAATCAATCTTCCAGGTCGTATGGCGCGTCGTCTGTGGCGTCGTCTGTGGCGTCGTCTGTGTCGATGAGTTTTGCCGACCGCCGACCATGGACTAACTACTCCCTACAACCGTCGCTTCACTTCCACTCATTCACATTTGCATCAGAGTCTTCGGGTGGTGAAATGGGACTCTATTGTCGGCCAATGCCTTGCACCGCCTTTGAACAAAGGGAGGTCACGTATTAAATTACTCTCAGTTGGCCGCGCGTCAACACACGAGATTCCTTTCGGTCCCGCTGAGTTAATCGAACCTCAGTCATCTGCTGAATCTCTCCCCCTTGCCCTCTAACGTTTTATAATGGCCTCGTTGACCGAAAACAGCGCACCTACCCCCCCTCCCAAGTTGTTATCAGTCTGCAACGGAGACTAGCGTTGACCCACAGACGGTCGATCCAAATCTTGTTCGAAAAGCCCCCAGATACGAAGAGAAGCTCCCAAATCTTAGAGGAGAGCTCCTCACTACTTTGCGACCTGGTTCCCGAGTGGCTGTTCATCAGATAGCAAGTGGAGTAGAATCTAGCACTCCCCGACGATTTATCGCGGTTGACAAACCCACATGGGAAGAGATGCTGATGGAGATTTACCGAGCTTGGCGCTACCATAGCCTGCCACCAGATGTCACAATTCCTGGGTGTCAGCGCCCAACGATGCGCAGCCGGGCTCGGCCTCGCCGCTACGTACCCCTCCAGGCCAAGCGGGCCCGGTCTCCAAGAGAATCGAAGGAAAATAGTTCTCAGGCTCTCCATTGCACGGCTGATGCGAGCTGATCCGTTTTGATAATGCAGCCCGACGCACGGAGAAGTCTCTCTTATAAGGTTCTTCAGGATGTAGAACATGGAGTTCCTGACCGGGCTCGCCCCAACGTCCAAGCAACATCAACCGAACGGCTCCAGATCCAACAAATACCAATACAAAACATAGCGCTATCATGAAGTGCAAAAACATTATGTCGTAAGAAACGTTACAATCGTATCCCCATCTCCGAGTGCACAGCTCGGATGTCATAGCACAAGCGGCATGGCAATCCGAAGGGCGCTCTTGAAATCCACTCCTAGGAGATTCCTTGCTGATTGATTCGGGTGACAATCTTGTCACGATGTAATATGTAAAATGCCTAGGCCAACATACCCCGTCAACATCTCGACCTGGTAAATAGGCCGGTGTACGACGTACCACACTGCATGCAGCCTCGGGTCCTTCATACCTCAGGATGCCCATGCGAATGAGGCGGGGAGTGATTTTGAACCTGAATCCCATCGTGGGTACGGAGGCGTGCATCGTGACCACTGGACCGAGGACGCGGTTCACTGTGTGTGCAAGGGTCCAATTAGTTGCACTCTTCTGGAACGTTCTCCCCCCCTCCAGAATCAAAACCCCTACCCATACCCAGGAGCAACTTGTCTGGTTCGAGAAACGGAGTCGAGATTATCCTCCCCTTGAAATCCATGAGCAGGTGCCGTCTGCTCAGGTTGCGTCGCGACTGCAGACCTCGACCTTCGCCCGAATCGATTGACGAGCCCCTCCACAAAACGAGTGTACCCTCTAACAGGCTGGTGGTAAAGTAACGGCTTGGCTCGACGTTGGATGGTTTGAATTTTACTGCGCAAGGATGAGGCGACCGTAGGAGCGGGGGGTAGGGGAGTGTCCATGAATTTGGAGACGGGGGGTGATGGTAAAAGTCTACTTCAGGGCGTCGTTAGCGATGAATGCCCTACTTATCTCGAGATCTCCTAGGTGCGTTTACCGAGGGGTAGAGGTGAATTGAAACGTATCTGGCGTCAGGTTTTGTTCCGCTAGAAAACGGGCCTCGTTTGATGTGAAGAATCGGATCGCTGGGGAGTCGACGCGGGTAGGTATCGAAGGCTGAGCGGAGGGCAAAACGAATGCCCGCGCTATGGTACAGAAAAACTTACTTAGAGGTAGATGTGTACTGTGTAATGCTGAATTCGAGGGGCACGTCAAAAAGTTGGGCTTAAATATTTGAATCGTCACAGTCCCGTCATTTCGCAGGCAACTCAAGGAACGCACGCAAGGCGGCGCCTTTCGGCTGGATCAATATGGAGACCGTAAATAGAAGCCCCTACTTCCGTTCTCATTCAAAATCTTTTCATCCAATCTCAGGACGCCAGGCTTCCTGTCCACCCTACGAATCGACTGAGAGAAGGCGAGAACGTTGGGGATAAACGCGGACTATTCCAGGGGCTCCGGATATTGAATCGATGTGATAATAGCTGTGGGGGCCCGAATTGGCCTCTTTGCTGGTTGTGTGCCATGCTGCGAACTCGCTGTCTTCCAGTCAACGACCGGCGGTGATTGTGCACCAGGTCCCAACCAATAATGACCGGAATGCCCAGTCAAATGACTTCCCCGCGCATCCCGCGCATTCCTCCCGTCCCCCTGCAAGTCTAACGAGTGTGGGGGACGACCCAAGACTTCGACACGCTCCTGCCTTCTCCGGCAGTACGCATTCAGCTGCCCCCCGTCCCTAGGCCCTTGCTTCCTGTCTGGAAAGAGGTACGGTCTCTTCGCTATCTGCCTTTCCATCCAGCGACCAACGATTCCCCCCTCCATAAACCCTAGCAATATCCAGTGACCGGCGCTTTTGACGGACCCTGATTCTTAGGCTTTGTGAAGGAGAAAACGATCTAGTCCAATTCTTTCATCCCCTCCCTGCCCCCGAAAGCGTCTCTTGGCGCCCGAGCAATCCCCACTCAGAACCGGTGCACGACTTCAAGAAATCCAGAAAAACTATCCCAGTCCACAATCCCTCCCGACTTAGTCTCCGTTGCAGACCAATAACAACTCTTGGGAGGGGTGCGTTGTTAGCTCACCCGGCGCTCCTGCAACCAGATCCCTCCCACTCCCCATCCCGACACTTCATAGCCAGAGCCATTAGCCACAAGATAAACCTTTCGTTTGTCAAATTTTACGATACCCTCTGCGCCTATTGGGACTCTTCGCTTACACACGACCCCATTCCCTCGCACCCTTCATTTACCCCCTATATATGGAAACAAGTCCGATCTCATTACTCAGGCCGCAGAAACAATAACGTCGCGGCCGCACCCCGTCTACGTAAATGCCTCGATTCTCCCCGCCACAGCCGCCAGTTGCCAACTCCAACCACATAACAAAGTCGAAGAGGCCCGCTCAAGGGTTTTCGGGAAACACAGGCGGCTGCCCATTCGCAATCTCAAAGTTCTTCACATCGTCAAAACTAAAATCCTAAACTCCGTCTGAATTCAATGGAGACGGTAAGCGTAACGTTGGATAAGCCGGGAGTCGGTCTATAGCGTTCGTCCGAGCGAACGAATCCACAACTATCTACGACAAAACCGCGGGAATATAAGGGGCTGGCGGCATACCGCTCCTCCAACGTCTGACATACAAGAATAAAAGTACGGCTTTGTAATGGGCTGTAACGCATATCGTAAAACAGGAAGCGATCATCGTATCACTGGTCCTAATAAATTGCGTACCAGTGTACCACACTATGAGACAGGCGTTACTTTGGTATTGGAGCCCGTCGTCACCGTTCGTTGGTATGTCCAGAACCGACCTTCTAATTACGGGAACCCATGTTACCGGCACTTCTATCGAAAGTTCCGCAAACATGTATTGTAGAATAGAGCCCATGCCCAAGAGCGTTTCGCGGGGCTGAGTCTTGGCTATCCATGTCCGGGGTCTTGGAAGATGTCGATGGCGGCTCGGGAGCAGTGCTACCCGTCCGATGGTAAAGAGCGCAGCATGTTTCTGTTTGAGTGGACCTACCGATGGGGAAAGGGTTGCAATGACTTACAATATGCTATATTTTATGAAGAAAATGGATAAATTCAGCAGTGATGTTGTGGTGGAGCCTCGAAAGCGAGCACACTCGGACGCAGGTGCAAAGCTTTGCCTAAGGTGGAAGCAAGGCCTACGCACTTGGCCAAACGTAAAGGATAATATAGAATGCTGAAATTGAGATATGATTAGATTAAGTGCATTTCCTAAGCATTTAACTGCCGGTCACTGGGCTCGAGCTGTGAGTCCGTGACCGAGGCGCTCCAGATCTTGTACGTCGCAGCAAGGCCCTCAAATGAAAGCTGAGGTTTTCTGGTGTGGGGAAAGTACGACTAGATTCCTCACTCTTTAGTTGCATATGTTGCAAATAAATAGTTCCATTATGTCGGAACATGTGATCATATGACGGGCCCCTGTGAGAAGCCCGATAGCCAGAAAAGGGCAACACAACTCGAGAGGCTGCGTATCTGAAGTGTGGGACAGAGGACCAAGATCGTTCATAAAGGCACAGACCATTCTAAGCTTCTTGCGATTGCTAATACTTAGAGATCGGATAACAAAGATGAAAGAGGTGAAGATTCGGAGAAGGTGGAGTGCATGATTGCCGAGTGTGATACGAACATGGCTAATAAACCACTATATCATAAGAAACGTTGTATTCAGGTCCCCAGATCCGACAGCCAGCTAGGACCTCATGGCGGTGAATCCGAAATTTTGAATCACAGAAACAAGTCTAGCGGCTCCTCCGAGGATTCGGATGGCATTAATGCAATTTTATGCGGCCTTTTCAGCCATATGCATGTTGAAATGTTACTTGGCAACGTCTCTATACGGTCAACAGGTCGTATGACGTTACTGTCCGAAGCAGTGCATGCGGTTCATCCTTGTGAATATCGTCTGGAACGCGCCGAGGTGTGGTCTGGATCTTGAAGTCTACCGTACCATTTCGACCGTGGGCTCGCGGGGATCGGAGCGTGACCAAAACTTGCCTAGGCTCGCTGGCGCGTTCGAATCCGTGACGCGTGGCCGAGCCGAAACCAGGCTCGAAATTAAGGTCTTATGGCGCCCGGCCTGCCAAATTTGGTAAACCAGAAGCCTCGGAGGCCCCTTGCGCAAGCTAGAGCGTGACGCTAAAGGATGGCGTGACGCGTGACTAGACCTCCGAATATACTCGGCTTGGGGGCCAGCGTGACAGCGTGACGAGCCTACAGTCGAAATGGTACAGTATTCTAAATGTCCCTCCTGGCACCGGATAGATTCTTTGTGTCTCCTTCTGAAGGAACAAGGATCCAAGATTAGCGCCCATATCTAAGATTTTCCTAATGTTACCCCGTAAAAGTACCGTCTATCCGGATCCTCCGAAAATTCGTAGGCGAATGTGGTCTGCGGTTGTAGTGCAGCCGACATCGACATTGGCCGAATCGATTGAACAGTACCTCCACCAAGCGAGTGTACCTTCTAACAGGCTGGCGATAGAGTAAAGACTTCACTCGAAGTTGAATATCTTCGATTTTATTGCATAACGATGAGGCGACGGTAGGATCAAGTGTCTGGGTAGCGGCCATCGGGAGGACTCGAGGTTAGAGAGGAATGCCTCCTTCCCGGGCACGTTAACAAATGATCTGGAAGTGGTAAATATTATACCCCGTTTCTTTTATCAGGGAAACAGGCTGCACTAGAAGTACAGTCGGACCCCTTATAATGCATACACCTAATAATGCATAGCCCGTAATAATGCATGGCATTTTGGTCCACCAAATCCACTTTTCACACTCAAATTGCTCTCTGGTTATGCATATCCCCCCATAATGCATGGGAAATTTGTCCACCGAACCCATGCAGTATCGGGGGTCCGACTGTAGTTGCCGATGGGAACTCGGAACGGAGGACAAGAGATGAAGGAGTGAACGGAGGGCAGAGGACTATCGAAGGCACGGTGAAGGGAAACTCACGCACATAGATATCGAATATAATGTATGGTGCTGAACTAGAATGACTCTTATGAGGAGGGTGGTCTTCCATATTCAGCTGGGCACCGTCCTAGACCTTGTATTCTTCCGGAAAGACATGAGGCTTTGTGTCGAAAGCCTGCACGTTGTATAGGGTATATTCACAATAGGTCAAATAGGCTCGCTTTGGCGCCCTCGAAAGGCTCAATGGAAGCAATATAACGAATCCCGTGCGGGAAATCTAGACCCGCAAAACGAATGGTACGCGCCACCTTGCTTTATTTTCGTTGTCCAAGGAAGTCCCGGACCAAGCTGATACGTAAAATTATAGAACTCTCCGGATTTTCTTTTCATATTGATGGCTGAGGTGCAGCCAGATTCCTAGCAAAGTGCTCGCAGCCCTCGTTCGGTCAGGCTTCTACAAGCCCTGCCCTCGATCGAAGGATTACCTGGACCTTCCGTGGAGAGGAGATGCTGTGAGTTGGCAGATCTACCTCATTGTCTCCCCATAATTGCATGTCCAAGATTATCCAGAAAGGCGCCCTTGTCACGTCAGTGAAGAGTAACAGACCCCGCTCGACCAATGAGGGAGAAGGGAGTGATCGGAGGCTTGCAAAATTTAATCAAAGATAACATGATAAGATAAGGTAAGCGCCACGGGAGGTCTTGACGTGGATTAGATCAAGAGATTTACAATGTAAGTGGAGGCGAGAAATCTGCCTATACAAGAGTTTCCTGGAACGTGTTCCTCGCACGGCTCCAGGAAAAGGCGTGTCCTATCGTTGTTCAGAACCGTCACCCTCGTCTCCATTGCAGGCCAAACCCAACTTTGGAGGGCGATGATAATGCCACATTGCAGCCGAACGGAGACAATTTTCATTTCATTGTCCACGTTTTTCGTAAGACTCGCGCGAGACACACTCCAGGAAAGCTGTGTTGTGTTGGTCTTGGTCATGCTATTCGGTAGGAAAGAAACCCGTTCCGGGACCATCACGACCCCACAAATGACTAATGTTTTGATCCAATCACCTTCTCGGTGAAGTACAATGAGGCAGGGACTAGGTAGAAATCAAACGAGTGAAGGAACGCAGACAAATTCGAGTGCAAACGTTCAATAGCAGGAGCGCAACGTGAGGAAAGCGTTGAACAGATTTTGGTAGTATATTTCGGGCGGGGAGGAGTTGCGCGGGAACGTCCTGGCAGTGAGATGCACCAGAACCGAAGAGGGAAAAAGCGAGTTGAGGACCAGAAGAGATTCTGCTGGATCGCAAGCTATTATTACGTACTGAGAGAAGTGGGGTTAGCCCGGGGCCTCAGGGTCGTCAGGATGAGAAGCTCACATACGCTACAGAGAAGTTTGAGGGTTTAATGGCTAGGAGACGTAGAGTAAAGGAAGATGGATGCTTGTGTATTCGTTGATGAGATGTGGGCTCCTTTTGACCAGGGGGGGCCTGTTTATGCATGTCCTGAGAGAAGATAATGGGTTAGGATGCTGTGTGCTGGTTTGTGCCGGAAACCCCAGACTCGGAGCAAAACAACAACCAACCTCTTAGTGCTCCGTCGGGGCCCGAGCTTGCGGCACCCACGCAAAAGTATCTCGTGGACCAAGTCGACGCTCGTCCCGCGCCGTCTGATGAGCTCTGTGACGGGGGAGATCACCCCGGCGAAGCTCGGAAGCTGCGGGACCTTGTTCCGGGTTCCGGAGATGTCCGTTGTGACGCCCAAGCGCAAGGGTATCGGCCCTACGCATTAGTGATCGACTTCGTGCTGCTCTGTTGTATCGAAGAAGTGCAAGAAGGAGGGCAAAAGATCCGATCATTGCAATGGTGTCGAGCGAGAGAACGAGACGGTGCATTGTGGAAGAGGCCCTGTATGACAGCTGTGTCATGACGACGTTATGGGGCGCAATTAGTGGGGCCAGTATGCAGCTGATGCTAGTGGGGTGCAGAAGGAATGGAGGAGAGGTTATCGTTGGCGAGAGAAGGAATGCGTTTGAGGGTGTCATATGAGTCCGCAGAGACCGATGGGCCTTTATGAACCTAACGTTCTCAATTACAATCCAAAACGGTAGTCGACACACACCACCTTTGGCCTTGCGATATCCGCGAGGGAGTCTGTGTTCGGCAGGCGGACGTGCCGTCGATCGAACCGGGTATTGCTATTCCCCTAATTGGAGAGTCCAAGAAATTCTTCGATGGGTAAGGTACGCCTCCCGTGAAATGCAGTGCACGGGCGCACGTGCCTTAGCGAGCATCGGGCGGACGGGAGAGCGTCAAGCTTCGCTATTGGCCGGTGACAAGCCGGGAGATTAGGTTGTGAAATTCGCTTCGCTAGCGCAGCTCGCAGTTCCTGGGTCGCGTACCTCTCTTTATTCTTACCCCATTAGTCAAAACAACAGTTTGCAGAGAAAATTTGGAGATGCTCCCGTACATCGGACAAAGCGCTAGCTCATATTGTCACGCAGCAAACTTTAGATTTCTCGCGGGCTGGCGGATGTGTTTTGAATGAGCCAATTCTACCATAGAAACCGTTTCGAG
This sequence comes from Tulasnella sp. 417, assembly GCA_019633465.1. Lineage (NCBI taxonomy): Eukaryota > Fungi > Basidiomycota > Agaricomycetes > Cantharellales > Tulasnellaceae > Tulasnella > Tulasnella sp. 417. The sequence goes on from WSTY01000071.1 coordinate 9,087, forward strand.
AAAGCTGCGCCGCACTGCCCTCAACACGTTCTGCTTAATTCTCTTCGAGTTTAACACAGAACAGGAAGAAAATTCTAATGAGTTTCATGGAGTCGGAGTGGAGGGTCCTCCCGCAGCTGATGGGTTCTATGGCCGGAGCTTGCTTTGATGCTTGAACCGGCCCGGACCAAGGTGAATTACCATTTCGACGACGTCGTTACCAATGTCGGAATGACAAGTGATCCGTGCTATAAGCGTACAGGCTAAGGAGGATTAAGGCCATTCCGCTATGACACGTTGAGATGCGGACGCTGTTCACTCAGATGAGCACGCAACCGACACCTAGGGCATGAAATGGGCGGCTGATGGGCGTGTCTGAAGCGGCATCTCCCGTACTATTTGCGACGGCGTGCGCTGAGTATGCTGTTCATCTTACGTTCGCACTGTCCGTATGGACGTCGCGTCATTTTTGAGGAGTCAACTACGCCAGGCAATGCATGTCTCGTGGTTATATATCTATATAAACATTCAGGGTCGTTACCATATGTTTTGACCCACGTTACCCAGGGAGACTTGTGTTTGCTGCTTTTCACTAAGAACCAGCATGCGGGTTGCATGGGATCGGCACACACGAAGCCATGTCTGTCTTAGTCCAGTTGAACAAATGCGGGAACGCCCGGGATATGGTGCGCGCTGAATTAGGTTTGCGACGGGATTGAGCGAGCCTGATGCCCACAAGACGCGAGTTGGCTTTATTGTGGTTCTATTCATTCTTGTGGCGATGAACTTGTTCCTTGGCTTTTGGTATGGGCGGGTGCACGACGGCGCCGCGTTGGAGGCATTCACCATGCCATGTCATCAATTGACTAAGGCCAGAGAGGTAAGCCGCACCACTCGGCTTATACCGACAAGGGCTGTGCAACTCTGCCTAAGCTGTGTGGTGAACGTGTTGGGAAAGGTGGCGCGACTTTCCTTATGCGGGTAAGCGCCCAATTTCCATATTTGCAACTGTCGGTTCAAACCGTAAGATTGAGTTGGAGGCGAATGTAATGCCATTAATACGCCTCTAAGGCTACAGGTCATCTGCTACAACTACAGCTTGATCTTGGACGCGGTCAAGAAAGATCCCCGCCGGGGGGGGGGGCAACTAATCAAGATGAGGAAGTGCAGAACTGCGCCCGCTGGGTGATCCACGGGCTTTCCCTCTTCTCCACCTGAACGCTCTCCGGGGCTGCTACGCAAACGAGGCTCCGGGAGTGTTGTGCGAACGTCGTAGAGGTGGTAAGAGAAAGTCGCGGTTGTGCGATGAGCGTCAGAGGTTCAACCTCAAGGCGCGCTCGCGGTCGACGAAGCTCGGTGTGTTCCGAGCGTTGGACTGAGGACCAATAGGCTTTGGCCTCAATGGCTCGCAACCCGTCAACCGCATTACCGAAACCGAGAAATCCAAAGGATCGGGGTCCGAAAAGAATGGAGTCGAAGGATAGGTATGGTGGTACACAGAAGTTTGATGCAGAGCGAGAGTGATTTGTTGTTGGGATGAAGAAGGTATGGTCCCGGCATAACAGGGGGCCGTCGCTTCCGCTTGGACATGTGTCCTGATTGGAAAGCGACCCGCCGCCTCTTACCCAGAAGAATACCCCCGTTTATCCTAGACGTTATGTTGGCCCTGATGAAGCAAGGTCAGTGTCATGATCGTCAGCAACCCAAGTCGAGCATAGGAACACACCTTTAGCCCGCGTTTCTAACGGCCCGCAGGTGCAGGAACCGCACTCGTCGGATCTTGAGGACCCAGGATGCGTCTCTCAACAGGCATGGGTCCAGCGGCGAATCGTGGCTCGATCCGGTCTAGCATGATGTTCCACAATCGGTTGTAGCCTCGTTCGGGCCCTTGGTGCAGGGGCGCTCTTGCTTGCTCCCGCACGAGTTCAACTCCACCAGAGGTGTGTCTGGTATTTGGGAGTCTCCGGGAGGGCGGATCCGTGTCGCGGGCGAGGAACAGGTGAAGGAGGGTAAAGGCTGCGAGGACGGTGACGCAGACAACGAGGGAGAGGGTTTGGATCATAACGTTCGTGAGTTCGGGACTTGAGATGGTGACGATCCCTTGAGGTTTTGACAAATAGGAAGGTGCGTATAGTGGATCTCGAAGGAGAAGGAATGGAAGGGGCGACTAATGAAGTAGGGAGGAGGCCAATGGATGTGCCTTCGAGGCACGGAAGTAACTAGTGGTGAAAGTGGGAGTGTAGTGAGTTAGGGAGGCAGCTGCTAGTGTGTGCCGCTCTTGTTATGTATCACCTATATATTTATATTGATAGCTATTTGAACTAGTCAGCAGCCATCGAGCGTGCTCAACACGAGGTGAGCACGGGGATGATCAAGCTAAGAACCCACAACGGCGCCTGTTCGGTAGATGGATATTGTATGCCGGGGGTCAGAAGTCTTGTCAGTGACAGTCCGCTCCACAAGGGAGCAATGATCGGAGAGTCGATCGGACTGGCTATGAAAGAAGTTGTTGCCAGGATACAAAGTCACTTGTCTTACATTCTAGTCGAATCTTCACGTGTGAGAGTTTTCTTCGGCTCAATTTGGCGGCTCATCCGGGGTGCAACTTTATCCTGGGTGACCGTAATTGAGGGCGGGAAACCGGACCACTCAATTGTTTTTGTTTTCGGGACAATTTTCATAGCCAATCCATGGACGATCCGAAGGGGTGTGTCACTAAGCCCGATTAGGCATGGGTGGTTGGGAATCAAGCGGCCCTGCAAGCCGGCGCCTACACGGAGCGCATAAACAGTACATTGTGACGGCTTCACACTCTGGTTCGCGTAATCTCCAATCATTCGATCGTCCAAAGAATTACTCGAGGCTCGAGAATGACTGTGATTCGCTCCGCGGTTCGCTCCGGGCTGCCCTTTTTCTCAAACACGAAAACCCGGGACACAGAACGACCCAGGACAGCGAGCAATTCCTCCGAGCTCGGGCCGTGCAGCACTATCAAAAGCCTATCGCAAAGTTGATGCCATCGAAGTCCGAGCAAGCCGTGTATAAGCCAACCCGCTGCAGAGGAGTGAAACGGAGGGTCCGAATAACAGCTCTTCTTTTGAGGGGGGCACGAGAGCTTCGAACCGGCTATAGGCAAACGGAGGCCTGAAAAGATGGCCGAACACCGCCTCGACGCCAATTTGCCACGGATGGCTACGGGTGTCACCCGGACATGATTCTGGACGATCGTACTTTTGAAATCGGGGCTTCTGGCCACTGGTCCGGAACGTTGTGCATTCTGAAGGCTTCGGGAGTGCTGCGACTGAGGGGTCACTCCGCCGTAATGTGTGCTAGAGACGACATCGATGTTGATACACAGATCGATATACAGGTAATTACTGTGCCGGTGCCAGCCGGTAGCCAGTTGTGGAGGGACACAAGTCACTGCGGACTTTGTAAAATGGGCGGGTAGCCGCAGGCGCTGGATAGAGGGCCAGAAGACGACCGAAGATACAGCAGGGAATTGCGGAAGGAGGGTTGAGGGGGACATCAAGACCACTGGAGCTCAGAATAGTCGAGCAGCAAGGGAATCGAATTATCCAATTCAACGAACGACCCGATGATGTCATATCATTCCAAAAATGGAAATAGTAATGTTCGGGTCTCGAAAGGAAGTCTAAACGCGGCGAGCCGAAACGGGAAGGACGGCGCATGAACGCTGTTGGATCTAAGGGCGAGACACCGACGTATCGAGTGGCTCATTTGCCTGGGTATAACTGGGTATACGAACGGCAGTCTTGGAGAAGCCGCCAACTACATAGTTGAGATCGGGTGACCTAAAAACGCGCGCACTGCCCCACATTAGTGGGGCTAGTCAGGATTGAAACGACAGCTCAATCAAAGACAAGCAACATACCTGGCAGACACTACTACCTCATGGTATCGTCCGAGTGAGGATGGGGTATCGTTCCGAATGGGTCCCGAGGTCCAAATTGGACGTTGGTAGGAAGTGGTGGTGCGTCGACTCCGAACAGACGCGAGACTTTCTCGACGACTTCTCGACCGAGTGGAGTTGCGGGGAACCCGTGTTCGTTCAACCAGTTCCACGTGGCGCGGGCAGACTCGGCGTAGCCCATAAAGACGACGGGCTGGGCGACATGTTCTTCCGGTCCATGTCGATATGAAGCTGGACTAGTGTCTTGCCACAACTTCGCCCACACGGCGGCGATTGATGTAAACACGATTAAAGCTCCTGCAAAGAGGAGCGTGAGCTGGGCCAATCTCTGGGCACGGTGGGTTGGCTCACCAATAACTAGAATCAGAATGTGGGCCTCGTCCATTTGGATGATTGGCTCGTGCTGGACAACAAGGAGGGGAGTTGAGAGTGTAGAATTATAGAGAGAGCGAGTATATTAGGGTGCCAGACAGACGTTCTGGGTCTATGATACCAAGAGAGATTGGAGCAATTGACAGAGGGGGCAAGCTGGTGCTGGGTGCCAATGAGCTGTTTGCACATATTGTGCGGATGTCGAGCCATTCCGTTTGGAGGCTCCATTACTGCACCGGGCACCCGCGACGCTTTCGAAGGGTAAACGTATCAGAAGGGACAAGCACTCTGTGCGAGTTGTAATCCTGGGGTTATGGACGTTGATCTATTCAGGGTGACGTAAGAGGTACAGGTACCGCGTACAATCAAAATACTTGAACACACCAATGACGTCCCAGAAGAGAGAGCCAGATACTAACAAATTATAGTGAATGGCGGGTTCGGCTCTCGAACGAGGGGTTAGATAGAGGTAGCGGATAAAGGAGCATCAAACGAACGAGGGGAGGAGGAAATCGCGAAAAAAAAGCGGAGCAGATGATATTTAAACGCAAGTGCGAGAGCGCACGTGAAAACGGAGGGTGGCGAGGGTCGAGGTATTAGGGGGCGTGAAGAAAATAACGAGGTCACAGCACGAAAGCAGGGAACGGTGATAACAAAAAAGATCGTCGAGGGAGAAAGTGGGGGTGGAGATACGGGATAAGCGAAGTGTGAAATAATAAGAGAGCGGGCGATCTTGAAAGCCAGAAGAGCCCACCAGGGGTTCTTTTCTGGGCTGCAAGATGGGCGCTAGAAACCGACCGGGGCCGATATCAGTTCGAGTACTCGTCCAGTCGTCCCGAGACGACGCTTACCCGCCAGAATCCGGGACTAAAATAGCCAAAGAAAGAGTGACTTGACGCTTTGATGATCGTCGATCGTTTGATCGTAAATACCGAGTGACGTAAGAGCGGAGGGATCCTGAGCTAACACCCCCGCCTAGCAGGGCGACCGGGGGGCACCGACACGATGCAGCAAGAATGGCCGGCCTCCGAGTCGGAAGCGTAGCAAAGGTCCTGTTGAGAAGGAAGTGCGTGAAAGGGTAAATAAAGGTTCGTTTGATGTGCCGAGACGCGGGGCTGAAATGAAAAGACGGAGGCAATCTTGGATGTCAGTCCAGGCCGAAATTTACTACCGCGGATCGGGATGAAGGCCTACCAGAAGAATTCTAGAGTCGGTTCTGATGAGGGACTTCCACGAACGGGTCTTGAGGGCCGACTCGCTGGTTCCTGGCTGGTCCTTGTTGGTCCGCTGGGGCAAGTCCGGCCCAAGCCAACATCACGAATAGCAGGTCGGTGTACCGTCTCAACGGCTGTTCCTCCAGTAGATCCAAAGCCCGATCTTGCATAGCGCGAATCCGATCGCTGTACTGAGCGATGACCACGGGAGCGAAGGAATGACGAGTCCTTTGGTGCCGCGCGGGAGTCTGTGCCGTGTCGTGCCTCAACCGCTCAATTAGAATGGCGACCAATCCAAAGACGCAGAGGAGCCCTGCCCACGCAATACTAGTTAAGCGGGGACCTTACGATAAACTGAACTCGAGGAGATCCACTCACCAAGAATAAGAACGAGAATTTGGTTCATGACTGATTATTTTGATAATACTTGTGGTGTGCGTATCACTGTGTTGCTTGTAAAAATGTCCGAGACGTCAAACGAACAAGGGGGATGAAGTGTGCGGCTTGGAGGTTGTGAATACCTCCTCCGCAGTCGCTAGGACCGTTGAGGAAAGGTGAGAGTAGGAAGATGGGGGAACGAGCCAAACTGAGGCTAACATGGTTTACTTATTAGGCCGTCAGACCGGCAAGCGAGCCCCTGAGCCCCCACGCATCGCGGTTAATGGTCGACGTACCCCCCATCTGAATACCCTATTCCCAAAGAAAGGAAGGCAGACGCGCGGAGGAGAATGACGGAACGAAAATCGCATCGGGGTTTGGAAACAAGCCTTCCACGATGTCGGCGCGTTGCACTTTGGGGTAGCAACGAACCCACAAAACGCCACCACAAGAGCAAAATTGCTTTGACGATAAGGCCTTGGCCTTGCAGCACCGAAATCCTCGGAGATGGCGATTGCTCGTGACAGGTCATTTCTCGGATGAAATGCGCGTGTTCAGTTGCTGTGCCAGTCGCGCACCTAAAGCCGCCAAAGGCCCCCAAGGGGCCTCCAACCCACCCACGCTTCTGCAATGTTCGCCAGCTTCGTTTGCTTTAGAAAATGCTACCGCTTTCCTACCTCATGGCTCCGTCCTCAGGAGGTCCCTGGAACCTTGAAAGAGCCTTATACCGGCGCACCCCTTGGCGTCCATGGCCAGTGAGCCATCAAGGGCGACGGCGAGGAGGTATGAAGGCGGTAACCGATCATCGATCATAAATGATCCCCCGCTGCAGTTCAAGGTGTGACGTCGCACTTGCACAGCAAGGATGGCGCGAAGAATTAAGCGTTAGGGATTTACGGAAACTCGCGAGGAAGGGCCGTTGTTGTCTGTTTGGCCTGTCACTTTTGTCCCTGCCGCCCGGGTGGAGTGGTGTGAACCCAAAATATGGTAGCTCGCGTCGAACCTTCGGGTCGGCATTAGGGCCGGAACTGAGCCAGCTAGAGTGCAGAGTGCGGCTGATAACCACAAAGTGGTTTGCAAAATCTGGGAAAAGCTTATTCTTTCGGATGCAGATAAATGAAGGAGCAAATAGCACGCCCCTAAACATGAAACGGCGGCTTTGTCATGTGAATGTATAGCATAAAGTTTGAAAGAGAAGTCCATGTATCTTGCGTCATCGAAAAGCAAGGCCCTGCCGACCTCTGATGAGCTCCCCAACACTCTGCGACCGGTCTCCTGGATACAGGCACAAGTGAAAGGGAATGGAGAGACCATCATGCAGTGCGGTTGAGTTCAGAAATCGGAAGTTTCCGTCAATATGAACGAAGCATGCCCCGACGCTTTGGTAGAGAAAGTGATTGATAGAGAGCAACCGTCAAAAAAACCAAATAAAATAAATCTCTGCCCCCAGAAAACAAATAAGCGTTAGCCTAATAATGCGTCACACCCACCGTAATGCCACAAGGCATACCGATGCAGTGCAATGGAAAGGGGCGAGGAGTTTCTCCGTTTCCAAGACCGACCCGCTGTCCGTGCATGCCGGCCCCCCCTCCTCATTATGATACTGACTGGCAATGCAAGCGCAAGCGCAAGTGGAATCAACTGTACGGCCCTGCGAAGATACCCAAGCTCAGAGTCTATCATTGGGTTCAGGGTATAAGCGTTCCAGGGAACTTCGGCCGGCGTGTCAAGAAGACGCCTTGTGGCGTGGCGACGCCGCATTATCCCACAACAACAACCTCGCTATGTGTTGGCAAAAAACGTACGTCTCCCGAGCCCCACGGTAAATCCAGCGAAGGATACCACACACTGCCCCTCTCCTCCCCGATCGAAAACAAAACTCAATTTTCTCTCCCTATTTGGGGGCCGTCCCGTTGGCAAGGATCGTAGAACGGTCTGTATAAAGTCACCTTGAGCAGATCCACCCCCACCGACTTCTTCAGTTGAGGCCTACCGGACTCGAATTCCTTTTCCAGCCTAGCAAGTTTCGCAAATCGAGGTGGTCGACGCAGGTGCGGCCTATGGAACTCACAGCCTATGCTCAAAACGGTGTTCGGTACCTTATCACCTACATCAAGATAAAGGCCTCCAGTCCCATGGCTTGCCCACACGACATCCAACTACTCGGCTAGGTTAAGAGCCGAAGGAGTCGGCATTCGGGTTGCACGGAAGCAACGCACCGTGCACCGTCGGTTTGGCGATGCGCTCCTAAGACGCACGAGCCTGGCGTGGAGCAGAGATCGCCCTTCGACGAAGCGGGATAAAGCGAGTTGCCAGCCATAGCTCATACGAAAGCGACGTGTCTGGTGTGCTCCGCCCTTTACACAATATACTTTTGGGCTAGTGGTTCGAAAAACCTGTCCTCGGGGCCAATCCATTCCTACCACGAATCGCCCAGCACCTTTTCCGAATGAATTTATCCGTCAAGGTAAGGTCGGAAACTACAAACAGAATCTTACTATACCCCTTTTTGTTGTATCATTGCTAGACTGCGTTGGTTGTGAAGGGGGTTTCTTGCTGCGCTTTCCAACCTTTGGGACACGGAGGTCGTCTTCAGAACGCCCATTTGGGACCTCTCGTCGAAAGGATTTTCCCAAGTCCGCAAAGGATTTTTAGGTTCCGCGTGTCCTTTCGGCCCGGAAGATCAAGGAGGATTGGGCGGCTGTCCCTGCGTGGTCTAGCACGTGGGTATTAGATCGCTCCCAAGAGCCTCCCCTGCGTCGAAAGATTCACAGCGTACCAGACATGTATTCTACGCGCGACACAAACAACTGCAGAGGAACACGAGGCGTATTGCTAATTGATCACAGGGTGCAATCCGAGGAACGCGATACTCGATCGGTGCACACTCCAAGCAAGAAGACGCTTTTATTCCTTGCTTTTTTTATCGAGAGCGGCTTTGTTTTCCGTTTTGGGGAAGCTGTGATTACACATTTTCGGGAAAAAATGCACAGTCCTGCCTCCTGTCGCTTGCCAGCCCGGGGCTCATCGCATGTGCTCATCCTCGACGAGTACCTTCAGTCGCTCACTGTGCTATGAAAGCGATCGGGAAAAATATATGTCTCTACGTATCCTGTTTTGCCCGATCGATCTTTCCGTAGAAATTGCTACGGGTGGAGCTGCATCTGTTGTCTCAGAGACCGAACGAGGATACGCGAAACGCCCGTCTGGACTTTTTTCAGTACTTCATCAACCGCGCTCTCGAATTTCTAGATTTCTGAGGGCAAATTTCCATTCAGGACTGTGCCAGGGTATTTCAAGGAGCACTCAGCCTTTCACGGCGTTCATTCCCCCTCAGCCTTCATTGAAACCCGCCAACACAGCTGACCCTGGCTCAAAAGCTTGTATACAATCTCCGCAAGTTTCTTTACTCTCATGACAAAGACTCCACATCCATCACGGGCAGAACGTCGGCGTCAGCTTCCCACCATGCGAGTCCCTACTCCCATCGCCCCTGACGCAAATCCCCCGGATGGGCATCACGATCAAGGCTACCCACTCCCACCACAACCTTACAGGATCACTGTGTCAGTAATTTCGTATATTGCGGGAGGAGCGAAGGTGGTTGGGCGCACCGTGGACCGATTCCTTGTTAAGGTTCGCCTCCGTTTAGGCGGGGGAGGAACCGAGCCCGGCGAACCATCTCGCCAAAACGTGGTAACCACCAGTGAAGGCGCTCTGAAAGAAACATCTCCACACCACGTTTGTGAGCCCGTTCAAGGCGTCCCAAGACGAGAGCAGTCCAAACTCGGACACGGAGAGGGGTGAGCCCGTTGCTCGCTCGCTTGTGGAGCGCTTTGTGGTAGTACGGATTGCTAATCATCTGCGACGTAGATCCGCAAATGAATAGAAACGCAGCAATACCCTGGAATTGAGGATATATATCTGCCGCGCGCTCGGCTTGTGCTTTCGGGCGCCTTGCATATCTCTTCTATAGCACGACTGTTTCTCTTCAGCCCTCTAATTTGCTTGGCTTCGTGTATTCTACCATTTGAATTGTAGACGCCTAGTGGGGGGCTGAGCTCCCTCTCTCCATTTCGATAGTCCGGCTTCTTGATTAAAGCGCAAATCCGTCCTCACAGGCTACCTTCTGGGGGCACGCTTACGGCTACCTGGGCCTCAACTCAAGGATTGAGCGAGTGTGGCCTCTTACACCTCATACCGATCTGGAGAGTGCCACCTCCAGCTTGTTTCGCGGTCGAGACCCGTGTTTGTCGTCTCGCCCCACATGAAGGTGACCCGTGTTGTCAGCAAACAGTATTACAAAGCCGAAGAGCTATCAAGAACAGATCTTTTCTGTGATAGATTGGATTGATTGTAAAAGAAGGTCTTCGACGATCTCTAAGTATCGGAATATCTCGGAGGTCGAAGACCGTCCGGCTTTGATCAAAGCTATTTACAGAGAGGGTCAAATACACGTGGAACAAATCGGCTGAGAAAGGACTAATCTGCAGAATTTTTTAACCTGAAGTTGGGGCGTTCTTTTTGCGCTAAAGTATGATGTACTTGGTGTGCTCGCCAATCCACCCGCATCGCCAGTTCAAAACGCCGTGCATCGACGTCCATGGCGCCCACGGTTGAAGTGATACCTCGAATCTAGCCAAACAGAAGTCTTCTATGACCCAAGGTAGCCTATTGCTGTGAGAGTGCAGAAACATGAATGTAAGATGCCGCTATCTACATGCATAGCTTATAATAACGAGTGTGCGAATTATATAATAGACTATTGTACACGCGTCTTGAAAACCACTTCTTTGTCAGCCTCTGCTAGGGCAACAAATAACCCGGCGGCCCAATGCTGGGCGGCGAGGTTTCTTTCTTGGGTTATGACTTGGCTATCGGCTCGAAGATTGGGAGGGGTGAAAACCACTCAGCGTCAAAGAGGGTTGAGTTGATAGTTCTCGCAGTGGTGCCTACTTCCAGCCCTATCGATTGGAATTCGGCCGAAGGGAATGAGTACTTCGTCGAGATTTAAACGCCCCAAGGACAGGGCGCGTGGAGTCCCGAAACGCTATAGTCTCCCCGGTGATCGACGACGAGCATAAGACTTGGCCACACTGTAAGAAGACCCTATGTAGAGCAAGGCATTGTCTATCGTCGCAGTGACCTCGTTACAGGGCCGGAGAGTGCCGATCTCAGCGGCAAGGAACCCCGACCCTCTAGCTGGCGAGCGACGTTCCACGTCAGTACATTTTTGTCCGTGACCTTCGACTAGTGCCGAAGGCGGTCACGACTGCAGCGAGCAACAGTGAGGGACACCGACAAAGTTAAGGCTGGTCCGTTTACGTGCACGTGTATACTTAGACTTTCATCGCAGCACCACACCGAGTTGATAAGAGGTGGTATTGTTTCTGTTTAGATTGTTGTTCCGTGCTGACTTAGAGTCCTATTCCATTTTTCCCAGGCAGGGCAATCATTTACGGGGAAAGGCGCTTATAAGAGAGGGACCGAAATGACCGGACTTGCTTGACGGAGAAGAGCTCGCCCCTGTCGAGGAATGGCTCCGGGGGAGCATGTTATAAGTCAAAGTTGATTGGAGTGGCCTAATAACGAGCTGATACGGTATATGTTATTTCTAGTGGTACGCAGCCTATGAGTGTCGTGCAAGAGCGGGCGTCAGGTTTGGGCCAGGTAATGCCAGCCCCAGCGGGGGACTGAGTCCAGCTCAGACTTCCAGTTCGCCCAAGCCCAATTACTGGGCTCAAACCTATCAGCGCATTAGAAACCCTCACTTTTGAGCTGGTCCAGTCACGGAGATAGATGGTAAAGCGTCGAGCGACTGCAGGTGTTTCCACCTTTGATGATTACACCGGGAGTGCTTGCGCCAAACTTACGAATAAGACGACCACCGACCAGAAAGCTAAATTTGCAAGCAATTCACCGCATGACAGTCCTCCGCAGGCTGAAGCTCCTCCAGCTTTCGCCCAATGGTGTTCCTAAAACCCATCTGAATCCGCCAATCTCGGGAAGTCAGTCTCAGCTCCGAGTTCGCAGAACTATCAACTTGCGAGACCTAAGTAATCTTGCAGCGCCAGCCCTCTAATTACCGGTGGTCTAAAAACGACGCCCTGGATTCCTGCCAGGGGTGGTTCATATGCCCGGGCGCGCTGGTCGGATGAGTGAAGGCGTTGGGTAGGAAGGAATCGGATGTCTGAGGTGCCGAGCGCGACAGTTGTTGATGAAATCGAGGAAGAACAACTATTTGAAAAGGATTCAGGTGTTCCGCCAACATTGGCGGGGCAGTCGAACCGGCTAAACCGGGTCCTGTTCGTGTTCCTGCTCCTGCACCTCGAAATTCACTCTCCTCTGTACCTCCCCCCCTGCTTATCTGCGTCTTCCTGGTTCCTTGACTCCTACCCTCTCCTCGTTAGCCATCCGAGCTGCCGCGGTCGTCACATCAAGCTATACTCCGGATATTCCACAGAGTCTCCCTTCGATTGGAATTTTGGAGAATAATACTAACCACATAATCCCCCAGGATTCGAGAGCATCAATGTTCTCAAAGCCGAGTTGGCGGTTTAAGGCCACTTTCTCGTCCAGGGCCGGGGGATAACCTCAATGATATTGTCGCCCGAGTCCCAATTACTTGTATCAGAGGGAGTATTTCAACGGCAACTGAGTGTCTCTCTAGCTTCAGATCCTGGACAACGTGTCCAGCACCGGGGAAAACTGCCATGCTCTTAGTACTGGAAAACATGAGGACGACATGAAACAAGCGAATGGCACCTTTCTAATGGGGCAAGCGCATCCATGTCCTCTGTTTTCCTATCTAAACACCTTCCCCTCTTCACCTCGGACGCTCTTCCACTGAGACTAACGACGGGTGGTCGGATTAGCGCTTATGGAAAAATATGTTTCGAAAGGATTTGTTGATCATCAAAGGGCGGCGGAGGAGCTCACAACTTCCGCCAAACTGCATGCGGGGGGAAAGTCTAATATTTCGTACGGGCGGTGAGGTGAGAGTGGTCAGCATATAAATTGGCTGGAGATTAACGGTGTTGACACCGGTTATAAACGGTAAACATGACAAATTCAGCCATTTCAGTTCTTGTTGTAAATTTGGTGGATTCGGCAAGGTGGGGATTTAGGATCACTCGCTCTCTGTGGCTTCGAGTGGAGGGACCCAAGTAGCCGGGAAGCGGGTCAGGATCTAGAACCCACGCGTCTTGTCGGAAGTCGCCTTCCTTTCTCCGACCAACAACGGTGCAGGGAGATCACCGAGTGGCCTCCCTAAACACTCGTTATGCTGTGCTTGACTGTGTACCCGCTCTATCGGTTAGCCCCGCTCATATACGTGAGTAAGACTCTACACCCACGCAGCTCTTGTCGGAAGCCGCCTTCCTTTTTCCAACCGACAACGGTGCCACGGAGATCACTGAGTGGGCCTCGCTGAACACTCGTTATGCTGTGCTTGACTGTGTACCCGCTCTATCGGTTAAGCTTGCTCATATACGCGAGAAAGACTCTACACCTACGCGTCTCTTGTCACAAGGCGCCTTCCTTTCCCCGACCGACAACGGTACCAGTGAGATCACCGAGCAGGCCTCGCTGACCAACTCATGTATGTAAACAGGGTTAAGTGATAGAGCGGGTACACAGTGAAGCACAGCGTACGGGTGTTCAGCGAGACCCACTCGGTGATCGATATCTCCCTGGCACCGTTGTCGGTCGGGGAAAGGGAGGCGACTTTCGATAAGATTAATTGACACGTGGGTTCTAGACCCTGACCCGCTTCCCGGCTACTTCGGTCCCTCCACTCGAAGCCGCAGAGAGCAAGTGATCCTGGATTCAGTGGGCACCATAAAGCTCGGGAGCTACTACTCGTAAACCGCCAGCAATCAATCCCCCCATATTCAGCCCGCATCCACACGTAACACTACCCATTCCAAGACCAAGCTTGCATCTCGAGAGCTGGTGAGCGGTCCAGTGCGTTTGTACTTGTTAAATCCTTCTGACATATAATACTACTTTCCCACTTCCAAAACTTTGACGACCGAACCTCGGCCAACGCACCGTCTCTCTCGATCACGGATTATAGACATCCTCCTTCTTCGTGGTGCTACGATAGCTGCTACTCTACACATGCGTGGTCTCTTCTGGGCGATCATTGGGAGAGGTTAGTAGGTCGATGTCTTTACCCAAGTTTTGGATTGCCTAACTCCGCCCCGTCCGTTCAAGAATCCTCACCTGCCGATCCACCGGAGCTAAAATTGCACCCATCGTTGTTTCCCATTTATTTCCTTCACGGAGCGTTCACTGCTGGAGTCGCCTTCCTTGCCCGTGCCGTGCCTGTCCTCGCAGGGTTCCCATCTGGTCCCCAGCCCTCAAGATCACTCCCTTTCCAAGAGCGGTATTACTACAGTACCAGAATTTTGCCACCAGTTCAAACTAGGCACACGAGGGACCCAGTTGCAGAAGTCCAGTCAAGGGTCCGGAACTGATGATGGTACGGTGAGACGCTCCTCAATTTATTTGCGACTCTCCGCACGCATCACGACGACGTCCTTTCTCCGTTACAGGTCATAGAAGCTGCCTGAATGCCGCATCTGGTCCCGCCCCAAGGTGGCACCAGACCCGCCACCATTCAGAAATAATTTCCATATTCGTATGCCTCTCACTTTCTGTTATGAATTGTCACTATCCCGCATGTTCCTCTTTATGAATGGTTTGATCTACGCCCGTGGCTCGCTATCTCCTTTACATAACACATAAGACAAGAGGAGATTGCAAATAACTAATGAAATAAACAGCCTGGTGTGTGATTTTATCGCAAAGGATAGTCGTGGCGGACTCGTACACATTGTGAACGCCCTGCGGGTGCCAGGGACGGGTGGACGAGGTCCCGTGCGGAGAGGCAGTCTGCCTCGAGACCCAGGGTTGTACTTTCTCGCAAACACATTATGAAAGCGCTGGGCGATTTCGAAGAACGGAAGATGCACAAAATTTAGAGGCGTCAGGTCGACGTCGAACAATTTCGCATTGACGTAGGATCTTATATGGGAGGGTAGAGGTTGTCTGTCTGGTTCAGTATGGCCACTTCCCTCAAGGCCTGTGCCTTGGCTCATGCTCCAAAAATATATAAATGGCCATTGCAATACCATTCGCAGCATCTGTCCTTCCTCTCATCTCGCCTTACATGTCACCAATGCCCCAAAGGTTAGGAGTAGAGCGGCAGGGCCAGGCTCTTAATAATATTTTTGAGGACGTACTTCGGGTCGAATATGGGGCCTTACATTGTTTCACCAACATGGCGCAAAAAATCTGGTGGCCATAAAAACAAGCTAGAATTCAACCTCCGGTTGCCCCACCCCATACCTGCTGAGTTTGGGCAAAATCTCACCAGGACTTCAGAACGACCCGGGCCCTTCACAGTGACATCAAGACCGGGGAAGGAACAAATAGAGTAAGTCGGGCGGAGAGACGAGGACGACAGAGAGAGGAACGAAGGACGGAAAGAATAAGATTACTATTGGACTAAACATCGCCACGGAGAGACCTAATGGTGCCACCCCCGAGGCATATGGGGCTAGTCAGTAATTTCGAACTCCGCGCTTTCGCCTTAAGGTGCTCCCAGAATCCGTCAGAATGACTCTCTCCCTCACCTATCAGCAATCGCCAGCGTCGGGGAGCTAGTACTGGCCATGGAATTCGCCAAACCATCGATTCGAGTTGCTTGGAACGTGATTGGAATACTGGGGCTCGCATTGGGAGTGGCGGGAGAGGAAAGGATACGACAGAATTCCGTAATTGAAAAGGGCTTCTCTCACCTCTTCGGTTTGCGAACGATAAGATTGCCGTCATCTGGAATTATTCAAGATTGACGGAATGAAAATGGTCGGTAGGATTGGTTGGGGTAGGTGTCGTAAACTAGATGTGGAGGCGATTGGCAGCCCAGGGAGTCGGACACTTGGGCCGTGACATAAATCAGCGTTTGAGTCTGGGTGCCGAACAAACATCCCGAATATCTTCATTCCGGTGGTTGTGCCAAAAGTAGGTGAGACGCTTGCCTCGCCTTGGTCCCAAGCACCCTCCTCGAGTCCCTTCGCCCAGTAGAGGGGCGCTGAGGACACCCTTGCCCCCTCCCCCTGCCCTCAGCAAACTCCCCAACGAAACGCCACGTAGATTTTGTGGTACTCTCGCGCAATCAATGCAACGACAGTGGGCAACAAGAACCATCACGAAAAGACGATGGGGAGACCACAAATCCTGGCCGCGTGTTGGTCGTCCTCTGCCTTGGACGCTTCCTTTGGGGCGCCATTTGCTTCGGATAACTTGGATGCTGGAGAGCCCACAAGTTTCTAGGAGAATCGATCGATTGTCTGAGTTAGGCAGTTCGGCCCGTGGCTCTAGACTGGGGGGAGGAAAGGTCAACGGATCAGAGGCCGACCGCCACTCCCGCCATAGACCTCCGAAAAAGGCATTGTTGGTGTTGTCGGGCCTCACATAAAACTTGTATCTTTTATGTCTGTTCTAAGTAACCGAGAGGATGGCGTCAGCATCGAATTAGTGTCATACGTGCGGGCGACGAGAATTGAGGAAAGGCAAAGCTCACAAAGCTTCCATCTTGAAACGCCCAAAGATCTGTCTTTGCCGAGTAATGTCGTTCCATACGGTGACGCCCATCTCGCCTGACTGGACTCGGGGAGCGTTTGACCCAGCGCGACGAGGATATGAAAGCGCTAGCAACCAGAGTCAGAGCAGTCTGCAATCGTAGAAGGAGCCATGGGCATGGGTATGAACTTACTATTGTGGTTGGTGAAGTGTGTTGGAGTAGAAGGTGGGAGGAGAGCGCTGGCAGATCGACCGATGGGACTAGGAGACACTGCGAAAATGATAGCTATCGAGAAGAAAGACGATGCACGTCTGTATGTCGAATGAATGCGAGGTGGCTTGGAAGAGGTAGCACGTACGTTAGATGTCATTCTCGGAAATCGAGGTCGGTATGAGGGGTTGTGAAGTGGACGAATTCAAAATGGACTGGTCAGGGCAGAAATCGTCCATCCAACCCCCAGCCAGAATGGAACCTTAGTGCCATACAGGCGATTTCCTCGGGCAACACCTGACTGGAGTCAACCTGCGAGAGGGAGAAGCGGACTGCAGAACGAACTCATGGCATCAGAGTGCATCCGCGGGCCCAGGAGATGAACGGGAACGGACGCTCCGTGTTTGTTTGTGACAGAATCTCCTCTCGGGATCACCACGCCATCGAGGGACCAAGTACAGAAAGTGTCTTTTCGGCTTGATTCCCGCCGGAATTTGTTTTCCGTTTGGAAGTTATTATCACCACCCTCATTTGTTGCCTGCGTCATAAGCGCGGCTAGTTTACGTTTGACCGACCGGATTCTGGTGTTCGTTTTGCTTTTCACCCAATGGCAAATCTGCCTCGCAAAACGGTGAGGATCCGTCATGACCAATGTGTGCTTCTTTCGCTTGGACGGACTCTCCCACTAGTCTCAGAGCCTCAGCCTGCCGTCCTTCCCTCGCGGGCTCGGTCAACGCGATCAAGTTTCGAACTCCGCAACTTCTTGCGCGCCAACTGGGCAGGTGTGCCTAAAGTCCCACGCCACGCAGCTCGACCAATTGGTAGTACTTTGCCACTTTCTGCTTATAGTTTCGCGGATACTGAGGCTCTATAATCCTTCCTATGCATCTATGGAGTTATATACATATATTTAAACATCCCTTTCCGTATTTAGAGAGGTTGAACATAACGTAGACTGTGGGAACACTCAATACGCCGAGAATAAACCGAGTTCCAGGGCTTGACGCAAACCCCTTGCGGAGTTCGAAACTTGATCTCAGACTACTCTCCCACAAGGTTTCGGCTGGACCGGCTATATAGTTGGGATTCCCCCACCTCACCGCATGCCTGCCCGCTGGAGCGTTTGAGCGGGAGGGCCCGAGCGAGACACCATTCCAACAATATGCGTCACTATAATGGTCCCATGCTATTTTCGGAACCAGATAACATTAAAAGAAGAAGTCGGCTTGGGTGTTGTGGAACAGGTGGATACCATCGTTGTTTCGAGACAGGTTATAGAAGAACCCATACTTTTGGCAAGCTGTTACTTCTTTAGATCTGATCAACGTGTTTGACTGTCTTGTCGTTACCCCAACGGGCGCGGGCAAGACCCTCCCAACCGGGCTGCAGATGCTCGTCAAGTAAACCCGCGTCGTCCTTGCCCTCTCACCTTTAAACGCTAAGGTTAAAAGCAGAAGCGTGCTTCCATAATATCAGTCTCATTTGCAGCAGTCCAGAAGCTTAGGGCTCACCATGTCTGGGGACTTAATGGTATTTCGGCACGACTTCCCTCCGGCACGGTTGTGGTGGGACTATGCAGCACGCCCAAGAGGACTTCATACTCAACCGCCTCAAAGTCAAAGGATGGATGCGCCTTATGCATTCGCTTATCGACTTTGCGCAGCACCCCATACGCCCAATCATCTCGTTCAATCTGGTTGGACGTCCTTTTTTGCTTCCGCCCGCTGAAGTTGTTCGGATGTCAATGTCACCGAAACACCAGTTTCCAAGCCATTCCAGCCGATACAAATGTTTTCCTGCCGAGCACCGAAGGAGCTGGAAGCAGGCTGTATTTTGGGTTTGGATGAGATTGGAGAGAAATGCTCGAAGGGCATGTTCGACTCCTTAAAATCCAGTATTTGAGAGACCATATGTGGTAAGCTAGCTTCGCTGATCCTGGGACTCTTCTTTGTTAGCGGAGAGTTGGGGTTCTAGGAGATGGGTTTACTCTGAATGGGCAGCTTCCTAGAGATCGGGCGGAAGGGACGGGCGACATCTAAACTGACCAATTTAGGGGACTGAAAGCAATAGGATAACTTAAGTAAATTCTAGACCTGGTGTACGCGGTCTACGTGGTACGGGAAGGGCATGAGTTAAGGGGGGCGGAGACGGCACGAATTAGCTTCGGGGCTATCAATTGAAACAAGGCGTGGTTAACTTGCACACCCCCCCCCTTCCGACCCGGACAAAAACAATAACAAGTAGAGTCCACCCCATCCCCCACCGCCGGTTTCGCTGGGGGCCCAGATAACACGTTGTGTATCCAAGTCCCCGGTTCACCCTCAGGTGTCCTCGGAATGGGAGCTTGGAATGGTGGCGTTTGAATCTATCAGAACACCCTCCCTCGCCCCAATCGGAAAAGATCATTCTGGCCAAGGGAGTTACAGCGAGCTACTCCACGAGTCCTCGCGTTTCCTGAGTCCTTTAACTTCTTCTCAGTACATAATGATCTCCCGAACCCCAAAGGTAATCTGTAAAGGCTTCCTGTGGAAAACCCGTTGAGGGAGTATTGTTCCGAGCACCATTAGAAGGAAAGGCCAGCGATTACATCGTCTTCAATCCGAAAAGGATCATATTATCGAGGGCGTCACTGCAAACTCGAGTGTCATGGGCTCGCCAGTTGTCGATTTTTCATGTGCATACGTGAAGACGTGAGCTGGCAGCCCGACAAGGGCCAAATGTGGTAGGGCATTGCTAAAATAGCTTTTGGGGCTCGATTTTCACTGGAAATTTGTGATCCAGATTTCTTGCTGATCGTTCTATGCAATTTAGCCTTGAGAGCTAGGAAATTTGTAGCCAATCTCTTCGAAAGCTGTTTGGAAAGTATGAGCATCATCAATCATTAATTTCATCCAGATACCGGAGATTAAAAATGGAAAGGTTCCCAGAATTCCATGGGCACCATGGGCAGCGCACGCCTGCTGCAATGTTCGACTAAGTTCCGTTTCTCCCCCTGGTCGCCCAGTCAGTGATTTATCTTTCACCCTCCAAAACCGCAGGCAGCACTCCCCTCCTCGTTGCAGGTCTCCTTTACTCTCACTCTCACTTCTACCTCGTCGCTCCTAGCTCCAAGCCTGCTTCGCTCTTCTCGACAGCTATGACGACTCGAGGCAAGTTGCCAAAACCCGTTCAGGTGGCGATGCTCGACTAACCCTGCTCCGTGCCAATCGTCTAAGTACCCGCACCCGTCAACCCAGCCGAACCAGAGTTGCGACAGACGTTCTTTCCCATTTCCTTCATTTACAACGCTATCGTGACGGGCGTTACCTCCATCGGCAATGGCGTGCTGTGGATCGCGGGGTTTGCCGGCACAGCACCTATCCCCTTAGCCAATGATGAGGAACACTTAACCGTCTCAATAGTTCAACCACCAGTTGGGGCTCGCCGCTCGAGGGACTCAGTTGTGGAAATTCAGCGAAGGACCCAGAACTGATCAGAGCTTTGCAGGTATACCCAATTTGGTCGCGACTCCCCGCGCCAGCACTCATGCCCTCCTTCCTAGGTGTCAGATCACCCTTACAGAGATGCCGCGTCTGGTCCCAGCCTGGGTGGAATCACACTCGCCATCATTGAGCGACTGGTTCGCGTTCGTCTTACTTCCCCTTTCCAATTGTCCTGGAGTTAGGCCAATCCGGGGGGAATTTCTAACTTTATAACCCACTGTCTGCTCACCGTAATGCGAGCACCAAACGCAAAAAATCGATAGACCGGAAGGCCTGAAGTGTGATTTCTATCCTAAGTCGTAAAAGATAGTCGTAATAAGATCGTACACTAAGGCCGAGAAAGAAATGATTGGGGCGAATCCAGTGGAGTGACGAGTAAACAGCCAGAGAAGGAAACGGAAACGGAACCTATCATCAATCGCCAACGTCGGAGAATGAGTAAGGCACGAGAAGTCGCCAACTTGTCGATTTGAGGACTTGGAACACGCTTGGAGTTTTTTGTTTGCGTTTGGACTGGCAGGGGAGGAAGACGCCATGGATTCTTGTCGGGCGCGGTTGATGCAATCGTACGCCCGGATAAGGGAAGGTGTTACGGGTAAGGAATTGAGCGTCGGAAGTACCAAACGTGACACCTGCCGAGAGGAGTTTGCTGGTCCCCGTGAAGGGGGAGAGCAAGCGCTACGCGAGAGCGCAGTCGGGCTCTCCGTCAGCCTCAACGGAACACTCGGACTAAACGGACCGTCCTCGTACTCCCGTTCGTGCTCCGTTCCCTTGAGGCTCGCCCCACCTCTTCTTCAAGCTTCTTCGAGGGTTCTGGCTTCCGCCCAAAGCTATTCCGCTCCTCTCTCTCCTTTACCTCCGTTGCGGCCGTCACTTTAACCTCCGCGTCCCCACGATTCTCTACTCCTTCATTAGTTTGACCTTTGGCAGAGGCGGGAGGGCCTCTAATTCCTCTAGGAGTTTAAGATGCCAAAGTCGTCGCGGTGGAGCTGGTGGTCCGCCAGTGTCAATCGCTCGAGTTCGAGTCGCTCGAATCGAGACGATTCCTCCCTTCAAGGGTGACGGGGTCTTGCCCGTCTTAGAGAGCAAAGTTGAGTTTCGGCCCACTGTGAAGTTATATGGATAGAAGGAGGCTGTAATACAAATCAGCGTTTCCGTACGGACGCTGAACGTAAATACCAACTACCTTTATTCCGAGGTCTTCGTCCAGTGCGGCTGGGACGCTTGTCTCGCCTTGGTGCCAAAGAGGCTACAGGTTTCTCGGAGAATCAATCGATTGTCCAAGTTGGATACTTCAGAGCTTGGCTCGAGACTGGGGGGAGGAATGGGCAAAGGCTCGGAGACCAACGGCCTCCACGCTGTCATAGACTCCGAAAAGGCATTATTGCTGCTGTCGGGCCCCAGAAAGAGGCATTTATGTATTCTATCTCTTTTCGAAGAAATAGAGAGTGTGGTGGCAGCACCGAATTGGTGCTCTATTTGGCGCCAGTAGGGGTAACGAGAATCGGGGAAGGCGGAACCCACGCACACGCGAAGCTTCCATCTTGAAAGCCCTAAATACGTGTTCTGGACGAGAAATGCCGTCCGCCGCCCGTCATAGACTCCGAAGAAGGCATTGCTGGTGTTGTCGGGCATCACAAAAAGGTACTTGTGTCTTTTATGTCTGTTCTAAGTAACCGAGAGGATGGTATCAGCGTTGAATTAGTGTCACACGTGCGGGCGACGAGAATTGAGGAAAGACAAAGCTCACATATACGCAAAGCTTCTATCTTGAAAGGCCCAAAGATGTGTCTTGGACGAGGAATGCCGTTCTATGCGGTGGCGTCCATCTCGTCTGTCTAGACTCGGAAAGCGTTTGACCCTGCGCGACGAGGATATAAGAGCACCGTAAACTAGAGTCAGGGGGGTTTAGAATCGTAGAAGGAGCAATGGAGATGGGTAGGACCTTACAGTTGTGGTTGGTGAAGTGTGTTGAAATAGAAGGTCGCGAGGAGAGCGCTGGCAGATATACACTCGCCTCGACCTACGGAGGGACTACGATACGTTGCGATAATGATAGCTGTCGAGAATAAAGGCTAGGTACGTCTTTATGACGAATGGATGCGAGGTGGCTGGGGAGTGGCGGAAGTTTGGAGGACACTGTTGGGAGGAGCGAGAGGTTGAGAAGTGGACTGGTTAGGTCAAAAATGGGCGGTCTAACTCTATCGAGTAATTGATGTTAGCGCCGTACGGGCGATGTTCTCCGGAAACGCCTGACTGGAGTCAACCTACGAGAGGAAGAAGCAGACCATATACCGTAATCATGGCATGAGAGGCGGGCCCAGGAGATGAAGGCATATCATCGTGATCGGACAGCCATAGACGCGTTTGTTTGTCCTGCCCGATTCGCTGTACGCCGAGGGACCAAATACCGGAAAGCTTCTGTTCGGCTTGTTCTCCTCTTCTCTTGTTGGTTGCCCCCAGAATGTTCCCCGTAATATCATCATCATGCTCAACCTTGAGAAACATAAAATCTCTAGGTGGCCGGCCGCATGGCAGAAGAATGCACGCATCGACTTCTGCTCGAGGCTGTGCATGCAAGATTAGATTTGGCTCCATCCCTAGTGCAGCGCTAAAGTATCAATGCTTCTGTTCCCCAGTAAGAGTTTGACGGAAACCAGTCTCCATAGTAACGCGTTGTCCCTCTAAAACCCATCCGACGTAGCACCCTAATCGGCGGTTTTTATCTGGTTTTGGAAATTCCGTGGAGCTAGTCCTATTGCTGACGTCTCGCCGTATCCGCCGGGTGTCCGCCGAGTCAAGGGATGACATATTCTGGACAGCCGGTTGTGATAGTGACGATAGTGAACCAAATGAAGTGTAGTAGTGAACTCGTATGGTAGTTATAAGCGGCTCTCTCCAAGGTTACGGGGACCGGGAGGACATGCGGTGAGGGGGATGTTGGAGGAGTACAAATCCAACGATCTAGATGAACCTCGTGAGGCGTTCTGGACGGAACCTTGTGTACATCAACTTGCCTGATCTCTCATACAACATAAATTGGATCAAGAGGGACAAGGCTCGGCCCGAGGGGCCATATAGAGGAGGTGCACGCCTGTTCGGCTCCCCGAATATGGCAGAGCATGGAGCAACGACGGGCACAGTCCGCCCCATCCCTCACCAGCGGGTTCTGCCTCAGCAATCAAGACAGTGAGTCGATGTGATGGAGGGATAACAGGTCTCGATCGAAGTCCCCTGTTCCCCTGAGTTGAGATTTGGATCCATCGGAGACTCACCGCTCCCCCGATCGAAAGATGTTCCTAGTAAGAGAAGTTACAGCGAAAGACTTCACCCGTCCTCGTGGTCGCTTAGCTTCTCAGACCTCATGATCTCCCGAGCCCAAAAGGTCATCTATGGAGGCTTCTTGTGGAAACCCCGCCGCATATATCGAAGTCTAGGGAACCTCGCTGCAAACTCGAGTGTTATGAGGTCGCCGGTTGTGACTCTTCATGGACATACATGAGGATGGGGGCTGGCAATGTGGCAAAGGCCAAGTGCTTTAGTATATTTCTGGAATTAGCTCTTTGGTCTCGATTTCCACTGGGCTTCGTGATCCAATTGAATGAAAATTTTTGTGGCCAATCTCTTCGAAAGCTGTTGGAAAGTATGAGCATCAGCAATCATTAAATTTATCCAGATACCGGCGATTACAAATGGAAAGGTTCCCAGAGGTCCTGAGGCGCCATGGGCAGCGCAAGCTTGTTGCAATCAATGTTCGACGAGGTTCCGGTTCTCTCCCCTTGCTCGCCCATCCAGTGGTTTATCTTTCACCCTCCAAACCTCGACAGCTATGGCGTCTCGAGCCAAGCTGCCAAAACCCGTCCATGTCGCGATCGTCGACTAACCCTCCCCTGTGCCAATCGCCTAAGTTCCCGCACCTGCCGATCCAGCCAAACCAGAGTTACAACAGCCACTCTTTCTGGTCCCCTTTATTTACAATGCTGTCGTGGGGGGAGTTACCTCCATTGGGCGAGTCGGGCGGTGGATAATCGCAGGGCCCGTTTGCCGGTATATTGCCGGTCCCCTTGGATGAGGAACGCCCAAACAAATCAATGGTTCAGCAATTAGTTAGGGTTCGCCGCTTGAGGGAATCAGTTGTGGAAGTTCAGCGAAGGGCCCAGAACTGATCAGAGCCTCCTAGGTACTCTCCGATTTGTTCACGGTTCCCTGCACCAGCGCTCATGCCCTCCTTCCTTAGTGCCAGATCATCCGCTACAGAGATTCTGCGCCTGGTCCCAGCCTGGGTGGAATCACACTCGCCATCATTGAGCGACTAGTTTACGTTCGTCTTAATTCCCCTTCCCGATTATCCCAGAGTTAGGCCAATCGGAAGCGGAATTTCTAACCTTATGCCCGCATACCCACTGTCTGCACACCGTAATACCAGTACCAAACGTAAGTAATTGATAGACTGAAAAGCCTGAAGTGTGATTCGATTCCTATAGTTGGAAGGGGTATTCGTAATAAGCCCGTACATCAAGTCCGAGAACGAAAGTGTTTGAGCAAATCCAGTGGAGAGACGAGTAAACAGAGAAGGGGACGAAGAACGGAAAGAATGAGATTACGACTCAGCTGAACGTCCTCACAGAGAAGTCCAGCGCTGTCATTGCCTCCGCATATTAAGCTGCCCCGTAGACTTGAACCTCCCAGCTTTCGCTCGAGGGTGCTCCCAGAACCGATCATCAATCGCCAACGTAGGAAAGCCAGTACCGGCGCTGGAGGTCACCAAACCATTGATTTGAGGATTTTGGAACATGCTTGGAGTATTATTGTTTGAATTTGGACTGGCAGGGGAGGAAGAGGCCATGGATTCTTGCCAGGCGAGGTCGATGCGATGGTACGCTCGGATAAGCTGATAAGCGAAGGCAAGGAATTGTGCGTCGGGGGAGCCAAGCATGGCCCTTGTCGAGAAGAGTTGACTGGTCCACGTGAAGCGGAGGAAGAAGCGTTACGCGGAGCGGAGTTGGGCTTTCTGTCAACCTGAGCGGGACGTTCGAACCGACCGAACCGTCTTCATGTTCGCGTTCCGGCTCCTTTCCCTCAAGACACACTCTCCTCTGCACCTCCTATTTGTGCTTCTTCTTCAAGAATCCTGGCGCTCACCTAGGGCTATTCCGCTCCTTCTCCCTCTCCTTCTCGATAACCATCTTGGCAATAGCCACGTGAGTTTTCGAATCGCCGTAAAGGGACATGGGCGGAAAGACGGAGGTGATGTTCCCCTGAAAGTCTTTTGGAAGGCTTCTCCGGTGCGCTGTTTGGCGAAGTCGGGAGGAGGTGGGAGCTAGTGGGATGAGGTATATCGATCCAAATCCGAGCGTTTCTTAAACAAGGTCCGGCTGAATAAGACGAACCCAGAACGACTGATAAATCCCGAAGCTTCCCGCGCGGTCGGAGCTGACGGGGAGCGAGTGGTCGTATTTGGCGAGATAGGCGTCCCATTCCTGTGTTTCCCAAAAGGGGGTTGCCGGGCCATCAATGTTTCGATGAATTTGAAAATGTCAGCGCACCCGTACTTTATCTGAATTATCGCCAAATCTGAACTTGCAAAGCCAATGTACAGCAGTTCCGGCTACCGCAAGCACGCAAAGTGCGACGCTTCATCCCTTTCCGTTCCCCACATATGGTGTAATCTCCAGGCCAGAGACTTGAGTAACTTGGTATCTTGGTGAAGAGAGTGGTCACGATGACGATTCCTGCGATTCCGGTGAGAACCGTGCAGGTTTGGAGATTCGTGTGACGGATCACTTTGTGAGGGACTCGAGTGCCGACGATGAGGAGAGAAGTGAGAATGGCGTGTATGATGAGTCGGGTAGGAGGGTGTGAGAAAGGAGGATGATATTGATTAAAGAACAGAATGATGCACCGAAGAAAGGTAGCAGGCGTCGGCCAGTGCATTGAGATGATATGTCGTCCTCGGTTGCCCAATACCTGGCTACCAATGTGAAGAATATCGAGGCTGCAACCCTCCACCTCCCTCTGAGAAACGCGAATAAGGCGGAATCAGGATCTAGGTAACGAGGAATTGGAGTCCAGGTAGGGAGTAATTGGAGTCCAGAGAACGAGGAATTTGAGTCCAGATAAAGAGAGGTTCGATCTGTTTAGGATGTGAAGTGCCAAATAGGCCGTCAAACGCACTGTGCGCCATAATGATCACATTAACCTCTCTACCTCGCGACAAAGGATGATGCGGGGAACCACAAGGTCACACACGTCCACATAAACATCCACCAGCCAGTCCACTAGCCTCCACCACGGCTGTCGATCGTTGAATTTGGGCATCTTTGCGATTGAAGCGAAAGGTCCGGGTACGATTGAGAGTTAAGAAAGCGCCGAAGAAGTTGATTTTGATGGAGAGAAGAAGGAGAGGTACTGCGTATGGCGGGACGATTGAGCCTGGTAGGATGTTCTGAACTGGAGGGGATGAGGGGAACATTGGCGGTCGTACCACGATCCCACGTGCCCTTCCGGAGGGCAGTATGGGCGGTTACTGAAATCGTCCTGGGCGGCGAAGAGTTTTGAGCTAGATAGTCGCTGCATTTGAGTCTTTAGAGAGAGAGACAAAGACGTCGCGAGTGGCAGTACAAAAATAAGGCAGACGGGATGAGAGCGAGAGCACGAGGCAATGAGGCGATGGCCGCTGGACGTTGGGATGACCGGGTCGATCAATCTTGTTGGCGGGTGGGGGATGAGGTTGCGAAGCAAGACCTTCAGCAAAAGAGTGAGGTGAAGGATCGTCGTCCCCGGTCGTGAGCGGACCGGAGGGAAGGGTGGTCGATGCTGAAGGAGGGAAAAAAGGAAGGCACCGTGGTCTGTAACGGAGAAAGACGGAGATAACTGCAAACCAGCGCTTTCAAACCGAACGGAGAGTCTAAGCTCTCCGAAGTCTCGCCGATGCCCTCGAGGACGAGGCTGCGGTTAAACGGTAGAGGCCATTCTGCGATTGTGAAGGTCGGCTAACCGTCAACGTGGTGAGCAGAGGAATACATGACATCATAGGGAGGGGCTAACGCGCGACAAAAGCCTAGGCGCTTGCGTCGCGCGCTGGGCGCCAGGCGACTCAGGGTCCTGGGAAGCCCCTCCATCTTTCACTCGTCTTTGTGTGTGGTCCCGCCTGCCCAACTTTACCCCATGCATAAAAGACAGCGATTCCAATCCAAACCTCCAGGCAACAGTCAGCCTCTCTTCCAAGTCCACTACGTTTGGAGTCCAAGCGCCTTCCTACATTATGACGTCCCGAGGTAGGTTGCCGGCCCCGGTTTGCTGACGCGGCGATCATCTACTAACCTGCACATCGTTCAAGCACCCACACCCGCACCCGTACCCGCTGACCCAGCCGAGCCACGATTGCGACAGCCGTTGTTTCTCCTTTCCGTGGTTTACAACGCTTTCGTGGGTGGGGTTAGCTTCCTCACGGTTGCTGTTGGGCCCGCACCTCTAACTGAGGGTATCCAAGCCAACACCGACATCCAAACATTTGTCGGAACTCGCCACTCAAGGGACCCAGTTGCAGAAGTGAGGCAGAGGGTCCAGAACTTACCCAACCGGTCGAGGTACAGTATTTTTCGTTTCATTTGAGAGCCTCCGCATCAGCCCTAATGCCTTATTGATTCCACCCATGTTAGATTTTAGGTTCAATTTAGTCCATCTTGTCAACTGCTCCACGTTGGGGCCAATCACAAAGGCAATTTCGAGTGCAGGCTTGATTTATGCTCGTATCAGGTTATTTGCCCATTGTAATCCAAGGACACAATGCACATAATAGATAGGCCGGAAATATCGAAGTGTGATTTCATCGCTAACGCCGTAAAGGAAAGTTGTAAATGGGTCGTAAATCAAGAGTAGGGAAGAAAGTGATTGAGCAAGCCGAGTGGAGAGAAGAGTAAAATAGAGGGAGTAAAATAGAGGCAGGGGAGGAAAATAAGAAATAAGATTACGACTCAATTGAACGTCCACAGAGAAAAGCCAAGCGTCGTCACCGCCTCGGTGTATGAGGCTGGCCCGTAGACTTGAACTCCCCAGCTTTCGCTCGAAGGTGCTCCCAGAACCCAAGTTGGATGGACCAAAGCGAATCCCCAACTCGCTTAGCACACCCCCAAGATCCCTCCACTCCATCTGAACGGAGCGATATAAATTCTGGAGGTCTGCGAGACCATCAACCCGAATCGTTCGGAGTCGATATGAGTCGGCCGCTCTGGCAAGTGCTCTGGCACTAAGCGCAAAAGCCGCAATGTCACTGCGGCCGGGTGGTTGAATCAGAGTGTTCGATGTGGTGGGCGATTCGACGGAGGATTTCCGGAGAGAGGATGGCCGCCATGACGAGCGAGCGGCTTTCGGGGGAGAATTGCGAAAGAGGTGTCGGGAGATAAGTGGGTGCTTTGGACGCGGGTCTGGTGCTGGGTGCTACAGAGCAGGGGAAGCGAGAAGCGGACGAGAAGTTCGAAGCAAGGTCGAGCACCGGTGTCGTGGCTCGCCCGGCAAATGATCTTACCTGAAAGAGCTCAGAGATCGGTGGAGGGGTGCGTGTCAGGTCGGCACGTGCTCTGAGCCTGATTTGGGGATCGGTCAACTCACACGACCAGGGAATCACCCCAAGGCCTACTTGCCAAATACCGTGGTCAACGGACAGAACCGCTTCTAATTTCGACGCCATTACCAGTCCAGTGGAAAGCTGCGCTAACCCTGTTTGGGAAGGTGCGGTATTCGCCAACGGTTCAGTCCCCAACCAACGATGAGGGGGCTGAAATGGGAAGTCGCATCTTCATGCCATCAGCCTTGCTCTGCCTGATTTAGTGAGACCCCTAAGACGGGATATTAAATCGAGGTACCCACATCCTCTGTGCGTGCACCGACTAGCCTGACCATACTCCCCAAACCTGAGAGGCAATGCTCTCAACCATGGAAGTCTTACTTCCCCCCTCGGCTCCCCACATATAAAACGCCAGCGATTTTTCTTTCAATCCCAAAACCTCACACAACACTCTGCCCTCTTGATCAAATTTCTCTTATTCCTACTGCGCTACTAACTTTCGTCCCTTCTAGACAATCATGACAAACCGAGGTAAGTAGGCAGAACGCTGTCGCTCTGGTGGTCGACCATCTACTCACCTCTATCTTCACCAATAGTTCAAGGACCCGCGCCCGCCGATCCACCTGAGCTACGGTTACGACCGCCATGGTTGCCCCTTTTCCTTGTTTACAATACTTTCATGGCTGGAGTTACCTACATCGGCCATGTCCTGTTGTTTGTACGGTCTGCCATATCACCAGCCCCCTTGGACGAGGACCGCCTGACCAGGTCAATGTTTCAAACATCTGTTGGAGCTCGCCACTCAAGGGACTCGGTTGCGGAGGTTCAGCGAAGGGCGCCGTATTGATCAGAGCCATGGAGGTACTCCCCAACTTGTTCGCGACTCTCTGCATCGGCCCTAATACCTCCCTTCGGATCCGACGTGCTATAGTATCAGCTGCGTCGATACCGCGTCTTGTCCCGGAATAAAATGGAATAACGCTCGCCATGTGGTGCTCGTCACCGACCTTGCCCTTGCTAATTGTCCTACATTCGGGCCAATCGCAAGGGAAATTGGTGCGGGCATCAAAAAGCTTCCGGTAAAATCATGTCACCACTATCTATTCAATCCAATATGAATGCAACACGGCCGAAATTGATTGGATGCAAAACCTGAAGTGTGATTTTCATTGCTAAGGTCGTAAATGATAGTCGTAACAGGGTCGAACATTCAGAAAGTGATTGAGCGAATCGAGCGGAGAGACTAGTAAACAGCGAACGGGACGAAAAAAGGGACAAGAATAAGATTCCGACACAACTGAACGTCCACAGGGAGAAGCCAAGAGTTATCGCCGCCTCGGCATATGAGGCTGGCCCGTAGACTTGAACTCGCCGGCTTTCGCCTGAGGTGCTCCCCGAACCCATCATCCATCGCCAACGTCGGAGAACCAGTACCGTCACTGGAAGTCGCCAGACCATCAGGGGTACTCGGAACATGCTTGAACTATTATGGTTCGCGTTCGGGGTGGCAGGAGAGGAAGACACCATGGATTCCTGGCGGGCGCGGTTGATGCGATCGTACGCTCGGATAAGCGAAGGTGTTACGGGTAAGGAATCGGGCGTCGGAGGAGCCAAGCGTAACGCTTGTCGAGAGGATTTGACTGGTCCACGTGAAGCGGAGGAAGAAGGGTTGCGCGAGAGCGGGTCGGGCTTTCCGTAAACCTGGGCGGGACATTCGAACCGACCGAACCGTCTTCATGATCGCGTTCCGGCTCCTTTCCTTTAAGACTCGCTCGCCTCTGCACCTCTTTTTCGTCCTTCTTCATGAATCCCGGGTTCCACCCAGGGCTATTCCGACCCTTCTCCTTCTCCTTTTCCTCTATAGCCATCTTGGCGGCAGCGGTCGTCACGTCGACTTCCACGTCTGAGTAGTCTTCAACTCCTCCGTTCGGCGTGAACTTGGGGCAGGGCGCAAGACCGGCAACTTCTCCAGATGTTGAAGGGACCAACGTCGTTGCGGCAGAGTTGGTGGTCGAAGCTCGCTTCATCGCTCAAGGCTTGAACTTTGGTGGTCCGCCAGCGCCATCGTCACCCGAGTCCCAGTCGCTCGAATG
>WSTY01000072.1:0-39876 GCA_019633465.1 Tulasnella sp. 417
CGGAGCCAAGCGGAGCCAAGCGGAGCCAAGCGGAGCCAAGCGGAGCCAAGCGGAGCCAAGCGGAGCCAAGCGGAGCCAAGCGGAGCCCCCTACCCTTAAATAGAATATGCAGGAATAAAGAGTTAGAATAAAACTGTGAGTACCGAGAGCCTTAAAACAGGATGCAGAACTCGGTAGGTTGAGTGTCTCCCTTTTAAGGAGAAAGCCAGTGGTTCGAGCCCACTTGCATTCAATATTTAAGCCCGCTAGCCGGTATCCAGTCTTTTCGTATCGGTTGGATCAATAAGGACCTGTCTTATAACAGGTAGGGTTTAGATATAAATTTGTTTCTATAAAATATATCTTTTTAATCCTATAAATTAACCAAGCAATACCAATATAGTCAGAAGCATAAGCAAACTAGCTATATATAAAATGTAAGCAAGGTTAATAGAAATAAAATAAAAATTAACTATAATAGCCTCTTCCTAGCCCTACGTAATCCGTAAGGCTGTCCCTATCACGCTACGCTTAAGCAAAAGCGAGGGAAGGGTTAAGGCCTAGTCACTTAGTTATAATTTTATTTAATCTGATAACTGATAAAAAAATTAATAATAATATGAGATTATTAAAAAGTAATTCTATTTTAAGTTTTGCTAATTCTTATGTAGTAGATTCACCTCAGCCTTCAAGTATTTCATATATGTGAAATTTTGGATCATTATTGGCTTTATGTTTAGGTATCCAAATAGTAACTGGAGTATTCTTAGCTATGCACTATACACCTAACGTAGAACTAGCTTTCACAAGTGTTGAACACATTATGAGAGATGTTAACTTAGGATGAGCTATTAGATACACTCACGCTAATGTTGCTTCATTCTTCTTCATTTTTGTATATGCACACATAGGAAGAGGATTATACTATGGATCATATAAATCACCTAGAGTATTACCATGATCAATAGGAGTTATAATTTTAGTAGTAATGATGGCTACTGCTTTCCTTGGTTACGTATTACCTTACGGACAAATGTCATTATGAGGTGCTACAGTTATTACAAATCTTTTAAGTGCTATACCTTATGTAGGTACAGATTTTGTACAATTAGTATGAGGTGGTTTCTCAGTATCTAACGCTACATTAAATAGATTCTTCTCATTACACTACTTATTACCATTTATTTTAGCTGCTTTAGCTTTATTACATATGATTACATTACATCAACACGGTTCAAGTAATCCTAATGGTATAACAGGTAATGTGGATAGAGTTCCTATGCATCCTTACTTTATATTTAAAGATTTAGTAACTATTATATTATTCTTCTTAGTATTATCTGTAATGGTATTCTATTATCCTAACTTATTAGGACATAGTGATAACTATATCCCAGCGAACCCTATGAGTACTCCTGCTTCTATCGTTCCTGAATGATATCTTTTACCATATTACGCTATATTAAGATCTATACCTAATAAATTATTAGGAGTTATAGCTATGTTTGCCTCATTATTAATACTATTAGTAATGCCTATAGTGGATACATCAAGAATTAGAGGTAACCAATTTAGACCTTTAATGAAATTCTTCTTCTGAGTATTCGTAGTTAACTTCTTCATCTTAATGTGATTAGGAAGCCAACATCCTGAATACCCATTCACTGTAGTAGGTCAAATTTCTACAGCTATTTACTTCTTATTCTTCTTATTTATTGTTCCTGCAACAGGAATATGTGAAAATACTTTAATGGACTTAGCTGTTCCATATAATCAAAAAAAAGCTTAGATTTAGGTCTTTTTTCTCCCGATCCCTACGGGGGACGGGCTTAATAAGTATATTTCAGCACTAGCCCTGTGGGAAAATAATACATTTTCTATTTTAACCCTAACCCTCCTAGTTATTGGTACCGTACTAGCCCTACTCCACCCTAGCACCAATCCCATACGGGTGAGGTGAAGGATTGGGCTTATGAGGCGTACGAATCCCGCAGGCAAAGGAGAGGTCTAGGACGGTCATTATTAAAATAAATATAAACAGCCTCGATAGCTTAGTTGGTTAGAGCACTATAGTGAAGTTATAGCTACGAATGTTCGACTCATTCTCAGGGCACTTTGTTTAATTATAATTAAGGGCTCATTCTGCCATAGGCCGGAGCCCTTGTTATCCTTAAATGTAGATAAAAAAAATTAAAAGTATTTTAATCCATCCCGACTCGGTATTAGGTAGCCGACAGTATCGGAGTGGTACGCAGTACCTCTTTCTTTACAGGATGCCGGAGCTAGGTCGGAATAAAAGAATCTTTTCATTGTACCAGGTATCAATTAATGTTTCTCCTAAAGCGTTAACTCTCTCCCCAAACCCTAGCCATAGGCATAGGGTACGGGACAAAATGAGGCAGAAGAAGGATAGAAATAATAAGAATAGTACCTAGTCCTTATCTATTTATTCAAACTAAAACTTAATATCTAGCCCTTACCTAGTCTCCTAGGCTTTATAGGATTGTGTGGGGGGGAGAATAATTAAGTTATTTTAAATATAAAAAGACTTTATAATGTTTCTTAATGTTATGTCTTGTCTTATTCCTCTCGTAATCGGTATAGGCCATTGGCTTACCTGTACGGAGATATTTTTATATCATAAGGTACAGCTATCGGTTAGATAGGTAGGATAAGTATTAACATCCCTAGCCTTTCCTAGCCCTATTAGGGCTATGGGAACTGGCTTGAAGGAACTTAAATAATAAGGGTTTATTCCCTAAAATACAACTTAAAAATAATGTTAATAAAAAGAACAAAATTAAGTCTAGCTAGTCTTACAGGAGGTAAAGGTGGCCTAAATGGAATAAAAAACCGACCAAGTACTCCTTTAACATCAGCACATAGTACTGCAATATCTATGGGACGATTAATAAAAAATATATGTAATATTCAACAACCTAATTCTTTAACTCAAAACTATTTTTATTTCTATAATAACTCTAAGAAGTATCATTATATAAAATTAATAAATAATGCTAATAGAATTTTAAACTATTTCTTTGGAACTTTCTATGCTTTAATTAGTAAACCTATATATTTATTTACTCAGAATAAATTAGTAATATTCATTAATTACTATAGTCCTAAGACATCTAAAAGACTATCTAGAAGATATGTATGAAAATACAATAAAACACCTTCTAAATCAGTTAGAATATTAACACAAGAATTAAAAACTTTAATTAATACTCTATCTAAGTTATTTAACTTAAAGGTTGAATTACAGCTTAATAGATTAAAATATCCTTATCAAGATAGTCAAATTTTATCTAAACTATTAGCTCTAGGAAGTAATTTAAATAGATTTAGATCTCTTATGGGATTAATAATTAAAAAAGCATTAATCATTACTAAAGATCTTAAAGAAGATAAAAATAATAATGATTTCTACAGTGTAGTTATTGACAGAAAGAAAGTTAAAATACATAAAACTGTTCCAACTGTTCTTACAGGTTTAAAAGTTAGAATTTCAGGTAGATTACTAACAGAAAGAGTAGTACCTAAAAAAACAGTTAGCCAGAAAGAAATAGGAGGATTTATTAGAGATAAAAATAGCCTTGTAGATTATGCTCTTTATAACAGCAAAAACAAAAGAGGTTCTTATAGCGTAAAAGTTTGAACAACAAGTAAAATCTGTATATAAATATCTTTTACCTTTAACCCTCTCCTTAGCCCTCCTAGCTCTTCCCTAGCAATATGACTAGGGAGTGGTTCTGCATGGTTAGGACCACAGTTACTCGGAATTATGGAACTTGATCCAAGCCGAATAAGTTTAAATGCCAATTGTCTCTTTAATTTTCGGATTTAGTAGTATAGTATATATACTTGATAGCCTAGGGACTGTACTACAGCCTGTTGACTACAAGTGCTTGCTCTATTCTTCTCTGGCCTCTCACTAGCCTCGCCTGACGGATCCCATAAGGCGAGGCAGGGAAACGGCAAAGAAGAGGAATAAGGGCTCCGCTTACCCTCCCCGATGCCTATGGCTAGGGATTGAAGGCTAAATCCAGAAATAAGTATGAGCCTTCCTTTTTATATTTAGTATATGGTAGGGTATAAAAGCTCTCCTTCTTTCTAGGACTTAATCAGGAATGATTGCTCTATCATGAACCCTCTTGCCTGTATCAATCGGATCTGGAGCGGTAGAGAAAGAACTTTAAATTAAAAATAACAAATATAAATGCCTCAACTAGTACCTTTTTATTTCTTAAATCAATTATCATTCTCATTCTTAACTTTAATTGTATTAATTTTTGTATTGTCTAAATATATTTTACCTTTATTCACATACAGAAATGTAGTTAGACTTTATTTAACTAAATTATCAAATAAATCTTAATAATTAATAACCCTCTCCCGCCCCTCGCTTTTGCTTAAGCGTAGCGTGATAGGGGAAGGATAAGAATCCGTACGGCCTTATCTACCTGTGCTTTATATCCATTAGACATAGGCAGAAAGAATTATAAAAGAAGATAAAATAATGACAAAATAGTCGCTTATTATAAACTATATTTATAATAGTACGGCCAATAGTGCCTTACGGATCCTATAAGGGTGCCGGCATAATATTGAGTAGCGTACACAAGTTGAATAATATTGACTTAATTTGTATAGTTTAGTATCCTTAAAAATTTTCAGTTAATAATGTTAGCCGCAGCAAAATACTTAGGAGCAGGATTAGCTTGCTCAGGATTAATCGGAGCCGGAGCCGGAATCGGTTTAATCTTCTCATCATTAATCGCTTCAACAGCTAGAAACCCTCAAGTTAGAGGACAATTATTCACATTCGCTATCTTAGGGTTCGCCTTAGCAGAAGCTACAGGTCTATTCAGTTTAATGATAGCTTTCTTATTATTATACTCATAATAAACTGTTTAAACTCAATTTACACTTAACCCTTTCTAGCTCGAGTCCTACGGAAACCATAGGCAAAGGGAGAAGGTACAATATTGGAATACCTCATTCTTTAAGAGAATAAGATGGTATATTAAGCAAAGGTTATTGTAAAATTAGATACTTATTGCTTTAATTAATTTAACTTCCTCTTTTAAATTAAACTCATTACCTTCAATTCATAAAACCTCGCCCTCTGCCGCTACCTAAGCCCTGCCTAAGGATACAAAAGGTAGGCCTACGGCAGAGAGAGGGTTGGCTTTTACAATAGTCAAATATGCGTAAGGATGTCTCCTTCTCTTTGCCTAACGGGATAAGAATCCTGTGCCAGCCGATAGGGCTAGGGTGAGAGGCGAGAGGTGGGGTTATACTATTTTAGATTTATGATCTGTGAATTTTAATACTCCTTTACCTAATTCAAATACAAAACCTATTGTAAGAACAGAAAAGAATATAATAGCAATAGTAAATCCATAGGCTGATACTTGGTATAATGTAACAGATATAGGATATAATAGTAAGATTTCTAAATCAAATACTAAGAATAAGATAGCAACGATATAGAAATGAACTGAGAATTGAGATCTAGTTTGCCCATAAATAGGAGTGAATCCACATTCATAAGGTGATAATTTTTCAGTATCAGGTCTATGTATAGCTAAAATAATATTTAAAGCTAATAGAATAAATACTAATACTGGAATAAATAAAAATAACATTAGTAATGCGCTCATATTATGAATAGAATATATTTAAAGCAATTAGATGAATGCTATTTAATATAATAGAAGGTTTTAACATAAATAATAATAATGATAATGTTAAAGTTGATATTATAAAGCTATGTGTATTATTTACAGTATCTAACTGTGTAATTCCTACTTCACTACCTTGCCCTACACTTGATGGTTGAGCTTGGCTATCAAAGTGCATTACTTTAATTATTTGTAGATAATAATAAGCACTTATTACACTTACTACTATAGCTACTATAGATATAAAGTAGTATCCATTTTGAGTTGCTGAATATAATACTTGAGCTTTAGCAAAGAAACCTACTAGAGGAGGTATACCTGCCATAGAGAATAAAGATACAGCTAAACTAAGACTTAATAAAGGATTTGATCAGAATTGTCCTTTTAATTCAGAGATAAGACTGATATCAAATTTATTAGGTTCTTTACCTTCTACTTGTTCTAATGTAGAAGCTGCTTTAGTAATACTTTTTTTCAAGATATAACCAAAGGCTAATAAGATAAAGAATGTATTTAAGTTAGTAATAGAGTATTGAACTAAGTAGAATAATAATGATTCTAATGATTCTTCAGTATTGATTGATAGAGCTAATAATAAGAAACCTACATGAGATATAGTACTATAAGCTAACAATCTTTTTATTTTAATTTGAGCTAAACCTACTGTTGTACCTATTACTAAAGATAAGAATGAAGCTATCAATAGTAAATTTTTAAGTCCAAGTCCTAGGTTAGTGAATGATGATGAGAAACCATTTTCTGCTACTAATAATCCTAATTCTAATGGTTGACTTGGTGTTATTGTGCTTAAAATTTCAAAAGCTAATACTACTATAGCTATTTTAGGCATAATTGTTAATCAAGTTGTAACTATTGTAGGAACATCGTTATAAACATCAGGAGCTCAGTTATGGAAAGGAGCTGCTGCTATTTTAAATAAGAATCCTATAAAGATTAAAATTAAACCTAGCTGAATTACTGTTACAATATCAAAGTAACCTTGTGATGCTGTATCAGAAACTAAAGTTAAAGAACTTACTAAAGAATAAATATCTTCAAAATAGATTAAACCTGTATAGCTGTATATTAATACACAACCTAATAGGATTAAACAAGATGATAATCCACCTAGTAAGAAGTATTTTAAACCAGCATTTGTAGCTGATTCAGAGTTTCTATAGATTGTAGCTAAAATGTATACTCCGAATGATTGTAATTCTACTGCTAAGTATAAAGATAATAAATTACCTGAACTTAATAACAATGAACTTCCTAAAGTTGAAAATAAAACTATTAAAGAATATTCTGATACTACTGGACCTGTAACACCTAATAAAGGTTTAAGAGCTTGTCCTCCTTTAACTATACCATTAGATCATGGTATAAGGATTAAAGCAGCTAATACAAATATAAATAGATCAAAACTTTGTGATAAAACTGTTATTTGGAATAAACCACTATATATACTTAATCCTGATCCAATTGACTGAATATATAAAGCATTATAAGCTAATGCTCCAGAAAAAAGAAATGATATAGAAGTTAATCTACTAATTAATAAAGGTGATATTCCACCTCTAGCTGAAACAGCTTGACCTAATGAAGATAAACTTTCTGTAGTATTAGAAGCTCCGCTTGCTATACTACTAGAATTGTTACCTTGTTCTAGATCTAAGCTAGAATTTGACTGAGGTGCTAATGCAATTGCCATAATTAAAATCATTAAACTTATTATAACCATTAACTGTTTAATTTGTTCTTTTTATTTAAAAAGATAAAGAATGTCTTATTCTATAACTAATATCTTACTCTCAGCTCTAGATTAAACTAGATTTGATAAGTATGACAAGAGTAAGGCTTATATTTACCCCATGACCCTAGCCTTAGTTCTTTCCCTTCACCTCACCCTAGCACCAATCCCATACGGGTGAGGTGAAGGATTGGGGATACGGGACGGGAGCGGCATAGGAAGGCCGGGCTATATTTAATTAGTACAAGTAATCAGATTCGAACTGATGATTTCTATTTGGAAGACAGAAGTTATACCACTTAACTATACTTGTTCTTTTTACCCATAGGGCTAGGGCTACTTTATAGTCCACCCTCTCTCGGTCCCGTCCCGTAAGGGAAAGGGCTAGGGCTAATTATATATTTATCACCTCTTTTATTATACTGCTAACTCATATTTTTATTTAACTTATTACTTAGGCTATAGTTATTATTGTTAGGGAGACGGAGCTCTGGCTTAATAAGCCAACCTAATATAGAGGTATTAGGATTAAAAGGCAAGGGCAACTATTCATCCGGGCCTGTGTAATAGACAAAGGAACATCATGTTGGACTCGAACCAACAACTTTTTGCTCCGAAGGCAAACACTGTACCAATTCAGCTAATGATGCTTTATATTGTTCGGGTCCCTGCGGAGGAGGGCTAGCCTTTATTTGTACTTAAGCACAGGAAGAATCGAACTTCCATAAAATCCTTATCAAAAATTCATTTTACCTTTAAATTATGTGCTTTTATTCCCTCCCCTCCCTTTAAGCCAGTAAGCTAGGTAAAGGGATAGCCTCCCCTAGCCCGAGCCTTACGGCAGGTAGGGTAGCGGCTCACCTCACCCGTATGGGATTGGTGCGAGGGCTAAACCATTTATTATATGGAGAAAAGGAGATTCGAACTCCTACCTTCGTGTTGCAAACACGAATGACTAACCATTATCCTATTTCCCCTTTATTAAATTCCCTTAAGTAATGCAAATGTATGACCTAAAAAGACTATGTAAATTAATCGGCTAATATTTATTCTTCTTATATTAATAAATTAGTCCTTATCCAGGCCTACGGCAGAGAAAGGGATAGTGATGGGTTATTAATCAGGTGTTTGGATAGCAGATCTGCTCCCGGACCCACAACCTCTTTATGACGGTAGGCTAGGGTGAGGGGCGTATCTACTACCTGTCCTTTGCACAAGGTTAGGGCTAGGGACCTGAAAATAGAGTAATTTTAATTATACGAAAGGAACATAATCAAAGGCTATTAATAGACTAGGTATTAATATTGTAAATGCAATAGCAATAGGTAACATACCAGTTCAACAGAATAGCATTAATTGATCATATCTTAATCTAGGAAGAGTAGCTCTGAATCATACGAATAAGAAACAGAATACGCAAGTTTTAAGTCCTAAAATAATACTTTGAATACTTAATACAGAGTTATTTTCAAAAATTTCTGTACAATGATATCCTCCAAAGAATAATATAGCAGTTAAGCTAGACATTAAAACAATAGAACTATATTCACTTAAGAAGAAGAAAACGAATATAATAGATGAGTGTTCAGTGAAGAAACCAGCTACTAATTCTGATTCAGCTTCTTGTAGGTCAAAGGGAGTTCTACTTGTTTCAGCTAATATTGATATGAAGAAGAATATAAATACAGGCATTAAAGGCACTATATATCAAATAGATTGTTGATTTTCAATAATACTTGTTATATTAAATGATCCTGTTAATAATATAACTATTATAACAGCTGTACTTAATATTAATTCATAACTAATCATTGAGGCTGTACTTCTTAAAGATCCTAAAAAGGCGTATTTAGAGTTAGCTGATCAACCTGCAAATAGAATACCGTATATTCCTAATGATGATAAGGCTAATGTATATAAGATACCTAAAGAGAAATCTGATAAAGCTAAACCTTGACCAAAAGGTATTACACCTCATCCTAATAGACTAAAGATTAATGTAAATACTGGAGCTAAATAGAATAATACTTTATTTGATTGAGCTGGTATTACTGTTTCTTTAAGTATTAATTTTAAAGCATCACTAAATGGTTGTAATACTCCATAATATCCTACTGTATTAGGACCTACCCTTCTTTGCATTGCAGCTAATTGTTTTCTTTCTATAATAGTCATAAACGCTACAGCTAATAATACTGGAACTATAACTATTAAAACTTCTAATAAATTATAAAGGATATTTATCATATCTTATGTTTATTTGTTTTACTTTTTACCTGCCCTCCTTCGCCTTAATAAGGGCTCTGCCACCCTTTAATTAGTAGATGAAAAGGACAGAAGGAGTAGTAATATAAATCTATTTCTGCTTGCCTCCCCGCCCTTAAAGGATAAAGGGATAGGCTCGGCTCTATAAATCTTATATTATTATTTATAACAGACAGGTGATAATGCCTTACTATCGTCCTGCTAAATACCTACCAGGCCCTAGCCTTGACCCGTATCCCTAGCCATAGGGATAGGGAAGGAAGGTAGGGGCTTATGGGATAGGGCTGGAATTTAAATAGTTATTAAGCTACGAGAAGGTCTATTATTGAAATAGTAATATAATACTATGCTATATAGTATTAAATATCACAAAGATTTAATATTATAAATAAGCCTAAACCATAATACTCATTTTATTAATAAATCTCTCCCTTCCTATCTTTCCCTTACCTAGCCAGTCTATCAGAACAAGGTCCTGATTACAGAGCTAGTACTAGGTAAGTAGGTTAAAAAAGGTAAATAAATCATAAGCCCCTAATGGGCTAGACGAGGGAGAGGGTTGGATGGTAAAGGCTATAAAGATTAAAATTTAGTGAACTAATCCTTTTTATGCCTAGGTATAGGCATAATAAAGATGGGATTAAGACATTGATTCTAATCAGAATAAGAATTCTTCATAAGGTAAAGCTTTTAAAGCTATAGGCATGAATCCATGGTATACTCCACAGATTTCAGAGCATTGTCCTCTGAATATTCCTGGTCTTAGAGCTATGAATGATGTTTGATTTAATCTTCCTGGTACAGCATCTATTTTAAGACCTAAAGAAGGTACAGCAAAGTCATGGATTACATCAGTTGATGTAACAACTAATCTGATATGAGCATTAGCAGGTACTACAATTTTATTATCAACTTCTAATAATCTTAATTGTCCTACTTCTAAGTCACTATCAGGTACCATATAACTATCAAAGTCTATTGCTTCATCATTTTCATTAACGAAATCAGCATATTCATATGATCAGTATCATTGGTGTCCTATAACTTTAATTGTCATTATAGGTGTTACCACTTCATCTAACATATATAATAATCTGAAACTAGGGAAAGCTATAGCTATTAATACTAAAGCAGGTGTAATTGTTCAAATTAATTCAATTAATGTACCATGGTTAGAGTATTTATATACTATAGGTGAATTTTTATAACTGAAGTTAATCATTATACTAAATAGCATTCAGAATACACCTATTGAGATAACGATTAAATAGAAGAAAATAGAATCATGAAGATCGATAATACCTTCAAAACCTGGAGCAGCACTGTCCTGGAAACCTATTTGTCATGGTTCAGGAGCATCATTTAAGATGGGATTAAATATTAAATTTAATATACTATTCATTTATTTTTTTATTTTTTTTTTATTTTTCAATTAGACGAGCAATTAACTAGAATAATTAGTTCATCTACATTAGATGTTATTTATTAAATAACATACCACCGCCCTTCTAATCTTCTCTAGCTGCTATTTATTAATATAAACAACAGGGCTAAAGGAAAACTAGAATAGGCGTACCGTTCTGTGTAAACAGGCGGCTTTACAATTAGGCTTATATAGCCATTAGCTAATTTAATCATAATTAAAGAGTATTTCACATCTAGTATTCAGTACCAGTCTCCTTTGATCCTTTAGGGAATCATAGTCACGACTAGCTACAATCTAATTATAATTTAACTAATAATCTTAGTGTCACTTCTTCTACTTTTATTTAATATAATTAGACTTATATAGCTTAATGCTATTGTATTATCCGTAATGATATAGGGTTAATCTTAATGTAAATGTATATGTAGACGTTTAATAGAAGATAGGGCTATTCTTCGACTGTTTAATCTGTGAATAGCCTCTTTAGCCATATTCTCATAGTACATGTCTTGTACATTATTTTTAATAAAGACAGTAGTATACTTTAACTTATTATCGTT
Source organism: Tulasnella sp. 417 (assembly GCA_019633465.1). Classification (NCBI taxonomy): domain Eukaryota; kingdom Fungi; phylum Basidiomycota; class Agaricomycetes; order Cantharellales; family Tulasnellaceae; genus Tulasnella; species Tulasnella sp. 417. Next base: position 11,671 of record WSTY01000072.1, read on the forward strand.
AAGTTCTTTATAGCTTATTCTTAAACTACAACTAGACAGATCACCTGTTCATATTTTGCTATTTAAGGACTGTTTTATAAAGTTGTATATAGTATTATATAAGTCTATATTTATTCTATAACTAACCGTAATTTTTATTTTCATTTTATTTTTTTTAATTGTTGATAATGGGTCATCTAACCATCCCTTATGGAAAAAGGGCGAGGATATTCCTCATGACTACCGTTGGCTGTATTTATATACACCTCTTTTATTAATATATTAGGGATAGTATAGTTTTATTGTGTTATTATATCTGGTTAAATAGTATGGATGTCTTATATCTTATAAATATAGTTGTTTTAATTATAATATTACAGGGTGGTGTAAGATGTGTCTACAGTAAGATTATAGTCCTATTCTCCTTATAATTATAATTATAATAGTGTAAGGTATGATGGTGGGTGAATTCTAGGAGTATTATTGTAAAATAGTATGACGACGAAGAGGGGCTATCTAGGCATGGTAGGTTGTTATCGTATACCCTCCATATGCATGGCCTGTAGTGCATCCCTCCAACTAATAATTAGTATAAGCTCTATTACCTTAGGTTCTCTTCATTAGGGGCGTACTTTGGAACCCTATTGTAGTCTGCTTGTTGCTTTTGTTCTCTGTAATAACAGTCCGGGTTATTAATACAAGCTGGATAGTATTGGTTACCTACTAGAAGTTTCTCTTTTTTATCTACAACCTGCTTATTAATAGATTTATTAATCACATCCAAGTTAGCGTAATCCCTAAAGAACCTTTTTTCAACTTTGATGTTATGAGTAGCTCCAGCTGCTAGAGTTTCTATTACCTCAAAAGGGATAGTATCTCTAGTTATACCTTCTCATACTGACTTGTCTACTCTGTTGCCTTTTAAATCTTTATAGGTATAGCCATATTTCTTAATACCTAGAAAATAGGCTCTATCAATAGTTAATTCTCCTAGTTCATCTTTAAGCAGGCCTAAGTCAGAACCAATTAAGTATTCAGGTAGTGGATGTGTAGTAAAGATAGAGTCTGTATCGATGTAGCATACATCATAGTTAAGTTTCAACTCCATCATTTGAATTCTAGCATAACTAGTAATAGCTGCAGCAATAGCATCGTTGGACCTATTATAACTATATATTGTATCCACATTTACAGTGTATAGGCGGCTATTTAATTCTTGTAAGTTATATAAATAATAATCTCTATGAGTTATAATCATAGTATACTTATCATTTATATTTGTCAATGCTTTGCTACCCTTCATAGTAATGATAGGCATCACGTCCTTATTCTCTACGATAAGTGGTTTCAATCCTTTAAGAGCCCTACCAAACACACCGCAAAAATTATTGAGCATCATTCTACCTATAAATTTAAGAGGACCTGTAGAAGTTTTCTGGATACTATAGAAGTGATCAATATAATCTTTAAATAGTACCTCCTTAGAGTATTCAAAGGCTTTTCCTAGTTTGAATTGATATCCTAACTTAGCTGCAGCTTTAAGCTCTTCGCTAAAATAGGTACCTTTTCAAGTACCTGTAGGGAAGATAATTTTACCTCTTTTCTTTACAGGTAGCATAGGTTTAGGGTGTATTGGAGCTGTAACTTCTACTTCAACAAATCCAAAGAAACCTTCTAGAGATTCTAACTTTTTATTATAATTGATAAACTTTAAAGGCATAGGTTTATAATGTACGAAAGGGTATAAACTATTTAGATCGTAATAGTATACATTTTCAGCATATTTATTATAAACGTCTGTAGCGTCTTCTAAGAAGGCTTTTCTAATTAATATCTCCCCTGGTCCTTTAAGTAAAGGGATTTCTTCTACATGTGCAGGGAATAATTTTAGTCTAAATACTTTCATAGCTAATGACGCTGCTGAGTAGATAGTCATTATGTCAACACTAAATTCTCCCATGAAATATTTTTGAATTGCAAGTAGAGCTTTTAATAAAGATTCTGAATTAGTTAAGCTATATTTAATGAATTTATTAAATAGCCTTCCTTTAGCAGTAGGTCTACCTTTTGCTCCTACTGAGTGACTAGCTAGTAATAGATCGAAGTTATTAAATTCTGGTAGGTATTCACAAGCTTTCCCTTGTACACCTAAGTTGGTACATAGGTCGTTAAGTTCTACAGGAAATATTCTAAAGCTGTCTCTTCATTCGATCTTAGCTCCCTCTGTATATTCAGCTTGAATATTAATGAATTTATGATCTGAATCCATCAATGGTTTGATTTTATTTGCGGGGAAGTATCCAAAGAGTGCTTTGAATAAGAATAAACCATCAAAAGCTCCTAGGTTATGTACTAGAAAATGTTCTAAGTTAAACTCTTTACAATAGTCTAGATATTTGTTGAACATTTGTTGCACAGCTATTCTTAAGTTGTCTTCAGTAAGGAGGCTAAGATCTGTAACATATAGTTCAATTAAGAATAGTTTGCTAATTATTCTAGGTTCTTTAACTTTATATTTATAATCTGCTTTAAGATGAGACACAGATATGGCTACTGGATATTGTAGACCATTAAATTCCATAGTCTCTAGATCCATTGTAGCAATAGCTTTCAACTTTTTATCATATCTTTTGAGAGGCCCTAGGTTAAAATTAGGGGCCTTTCTGGGTTTTACAAGTCATGTAGGTAGACCTATTTTTATACATGAGCCATTATCTGTTACAGCTGAAGGTACCTCTACTGAATCCTTATTTAGGTGTTCATCTTTTTTTAAATCAAATTTAGGCTGGTACAAGCTGATAGATAAATTTGACTCTTTAAAAATAGGATGTAAATCTTCAATAGGATGTTGATTTTCAATAGGTTGTATCTCTTCAATAGGATGTATCTCTTCAATAGGATGTATCTTTGCTGTAAGTAATCCTGTGGCAGGATTAATACTAATCTCAATTTCCTTATTCTTAAGGCTGTCAGCATTTCATACCCTTACTGTAAATCTAGTGTATACACTCTGACTGTTATCTTCTAAATAATTATAAGCAATATCTCTACACATATCTTCAGAGAATTTTTCGAAAGATGTGTTATTATTGACTAATACACTGTTAAAAAAAGAAAATTGTTCTACAACTTCTCTTCCATCATCATTAGAGTGAGTCGTAATACCTTCCACTATTATAGTTTTATAATAGCTGTAGTCAAGGAATGCTTTATTCCCAAAAAGAATTATGTAAATAGCTTTAATCGCATCCTGTCCACTTAATAAATTATAATTTATTAATTCGAATAACAAGTTTTTTCCAAAAGTTGTATTTTCTGCATATCTTTTTATGTGCATAACTAAATGATTATCGGGAGTTGCGATTAAATGTTGTTTAGGTGCAGCTATCCGTAATAGAGGTGCTAAATTAGCAATATGAGAGCCAATCACATAATCACTGTTAGCTGATCCAATTATTGAATATATAAGGTTATAGAACATTATAACCCCGGCTAACAGACTTATTATTATGAGTGTTCTTCTAGTTAATAAAGGTGATATTCCACAAACTATCCCTTTAAATAAGAATTCAATGATGCTTAAGGATGAATGTGCTAATGCAATTGCTATACTTAAATTTACTTTTCTTAAAATTTTCATAAGGTGAAGAGAAGACTTGAACTTATAACTAGGGCCAAATAGGCCCTTATTTTACCTTTTAAACTACTACACTTTATTAAAAAAAATAGAAAGAAATTACAATCCCGGTCCCTCTCTATGCCTAATGGAATAAAAGGTAAAAACAGGAGGCTCATACCATCAAGACGTGTGTTCGAGTCACTAGAACAGCGTAACCCTAAACTAGTTAATAGTAACTGTAATTATTAACTATAATTAGTAATAGCTTCTGTGCTCTAACCTCACAAGTGAGAGCGGAATTAATATAATATACATATTTGTAAGAATATATCTTAAATTATTGACCGTTAGCTTAGCGATTATGCTAATACAGAATCATATTAATTATAAATTCTGTGATGCGGGTTAGACTCAGATCTTCCAAGTCTAGCTGTTTTTGTTTTTTTAACTTTCTTTTATTTATATTTATATTTATATTTATATTTATATTTTATAATGAAGTATCTATCCTAATGTTATACCTTGCCCTTTTGGGGAGAGGAATATATTAAGACTCTGAGTAATAATTAGCCTTATACCCTGTTCTAAACCTCCTATACGAGAAGTTGACATGGAAAGAGCTAAATACATCCTCAAAATACTTGCCGTCGTTTTTCACGTTCGGATATTTTATATCCTCTTTTATACTGTAAGAATTATTAATATTATTGCCGGAGACCCTCTAATATTATGCTTAATATGGAAGGGTTATCACCAGTCCCATAAGGGTTAGGATGATTGATTTTAGTTAATTAGATTTAACTAAATTATTAGAACTTATTATAAATAGTATACCTGGAATATAAATAAATAATAATCTTAAGTAACTTACTATAGAAGATAGGTCTACGCCCGTATGACTATTAGCAAGTGGACCAGGTAATATATTAATAATAATAGGTGCAAATAGAAGTAAAATAATAGAAATTAGTCCTAATACCATGTATAGAGCATAACTAGTTACTATACCTGTGTCTCAGTTACTAATATTTTTACCTGTATTAAATAGGAAATTAGAAATACCGAAAGGTCCTACAACTTCAATAACTCCTCTATCTAATACTTTAGCTACAGTATATCCTAAATTTAAACCAGCTCCAATGATATAGTTATTATAGATTATATCTAATAAATATTTTCCATTTAAGAAAGTATATATTTTTCTACCTAAAGAATAATCTGTTAATTCTATCATAGCTTGTCCTTTAATTCCAGAAGGATTTTTTAAAGATAATTTACTATTATGATATAGGTATACTGCTAATAGAGCAGCAAATACGCTACCTATTGTAGGTAATAATTTAATTAATAATGGCATAGAGAATTCAGCTTCAACTAAATTAATATGGTTAGGATGTATAAATAAACTATTACCGAAGAAGTCTGTACCAATACCTACAAATAAATCAGCAAAGATAAATCCAAAGAATATACTTGCTAATGATAATAGAGTTAAAGGTATAACTACACTTAAACTAGCTTCATGTGAATTTAAATAATCTGATTTAGGTGCATTAGGATATGTAAAGAATACTAATGAAATTAATCTAAATGAGTAGAAGGCTGTAAAGATAGCTGTTAATGTTCCTAAATAATAAGCAGCTTGACCACTAAATTGATATTTAGCATAAGCTAATTCTATTATTAAATCTTTACTATAGAAACCAGTTAATCAAGGTAAAGCCATTAAAGATAATGATCCAATTAAGATAGCTGTATATGTAAATGGTAAGAATTGTAATAATCCTCCTAATCTTCTAACATCTTGTTGATCTGCCATAGCATGAATTACAGATCCAGCAGCTAAGAATAATAATGCTTTGAAGAAAGCATGATTTACTAAGTGGAATAAAGCTACGTTATATTGGCTTAAACCTACTGCCATGAATAAATATCCCATTTGACTAATAGTACTAAAGGCAATTATTCTTTTTAAATCATTTTGTAATAAACCTGATGAAGCAGCAAAGAATGCTGTTATTGAACCTACTCACATTATAACTAATAAGGCTGTTGAACCATATTCTATTAAAGGTGATGATCTCATTAATAGGTATACTCCTGCTGTAACTAGAGTAGCAGCATGGATTAAAGCTGATACGGGTGTTGGCTTGTTGTTAGCTGTAACTTTCATTACAGATCGGACTATATCTTCTATCGATTAGAGGGTGATATATTAAAAAAGAATCCTATCCTACTAATCAATAGCTCCTCGTGTAGTCTCTGAGGATCCTACTCTATTTTAGTCCCTTGCTAGCCCTATGTTTCCCACCCCTTCGCATATAGGCCATAGGCGATACATGTGCGTGATAAGGGTAGGCTCGGCCTGGACTGATAGGGACTGAAAATATTTGGTTTCCTGCTGATTGCCTATCGCGCTAATTAGCTTATCTTTAAGATTTTTACTTTCTTAATCGGCCATTCCTCTTTATTTGAGGCAGGCATATAACTCTAGCCGATGTATAGAGTGTGTATAAGCCTCTTCGTGTAAGTGTGGACGGCACAGGATTAAAATGAGTACTTAAAGCTTAAAGGTGTTCCAGCATATAGAGGAGTTTAAAGAAGGCCCAAATTACATATTTGTTTAAGGAGTTTGTCTTCCTAATTTATATTTAAAATCTGAATGTAAATAAAGTTCAGTTATGTCTCTTAATAAAGGCATACTTGTTTTAGATATTCTAATTCTGTATCTATCCCCTTCTTTATTACGTATTTTTAAAGAAGATTTTATACCTAGTCCATTTAAAACTTTTTGTAATAAGAAACAATCTTCTTTAGTAAAACTTTCTGTACATAGTATTATTGTTTGAGTTCTACCTTGATTATCGAAATAACCGTCTTCAGCTATTCAGTAAGCTAAAGAAATAGGAGAAAACATTTCTTCGATATTTTGAGGTACAATTTTTATATATTTTTTGTTTTTATCGTCTCAAGTATATCATAAACTATGTAGTTGAGTAAACAAAGGAAGACTTCTAGTATTAAAATGATACTGAGTAATTTCTTTATTTTTATGTTGAGGTAATTTTAGATTAGGATAGCCTTTTAATTCAGACAGACTATAACTTTTATAAACTTCATTATATAGGTCTAGCATATAGTTATAAGATTTTACAGACAAAGTCATACAATAATGTGCATTACCTGTACCTCTGCCTTCCTCATTTTTATGAGTAAATCTAATACAACCATCTCCTAGCATGTTTCCAGTGATTACTTCTAATTTTGATTTAGATACTGATTTTAATATCAAAGGAAGCATTGTATCACATAGGGCTAATTGATAATTATCAATTAATGGTCGCCCCCAAGTTAGATAGACTGAATGTCATAACTATAAAACCTACTATACCTAGACTTAAATTTAAATTATTGGCTAAACCACCAAATATGAAAGTGCTCTGCAATCAACCTTCCATAGAACCAGGTAATCAACCATGTAATCCTATTTGAGCACTTTTACCCATTGCAGCTAATAATAGTAATAAACCTATTGTACTAATTAAATTTTCATTTATATAAGGTGCTAAACTAAATACACTTGAATAGTCTATATTTCCAAATACTCAGAATATAGAGAAGAAGGCTATACTTAATGACATATCACCAACTCTATTCATTGTAAAGGCTAAAATAGCCGCTTTGTTAGCTTGTACTCTAGTATATCAGAAATTGATTAATAAATAAGATGATACTCCTATTCCTTCTCATCCTATGAACATAATTAAATAATTAGATCCTGTTACTAAAACTACCATGAAGAATGTGAATAATGATAAATATGAGAAGAATCTTTGATTATGAGGGTCTTCTGACATATATGATATTGAATAAATGTGTACTAATGTTGAAACATATAATACAGGTATTAACATAGATACTGTTAAACTATCAAATAAAAATTCTCATGATATAGATAGATATTCTGAATCTATTCAACTACTTAAAGGAATTGTTACAGGTGATGAACCTATTCCTACTTCGTAGAAAGCTATACTTGCTAATACTGATGTGATAAATAATAGGAAACTTGTAATAAAATGACTACCTGTTACTCCTATTTTTCTACCCATAAAACCTGCTATTGCTGAACCTAATAAAGGTAATACTAATATTGATAGATACATTAACTTCTTAATGAAATATTTCCTCTTAATCTATAATATGCTACTACTATACTTAATCCTATTACTGATTCTGCTCCAGCTATACTTATTATGTATACACTAAATGTTTGACCTATATTATCATCTAACTGATAAGAAGATATTAACATTAAGAATGTTACAGCTAATAGCATAATCTCAATAGAAATTAACATAAGAATTATATTTTTTCTATTTAAAATAAAACCTAGTATTCCTACTAGGAATAATAATAATGATAAATTCATATTTTCTTATTTTGATTCCTTACGGACCTGTGAAATGATAAATGTATAAAGATTATATTTCCCCGTTACCTACTGGGTACCGGCCGTTCTTGATTATTTTTACCAGACCAGTTAAATATCAGACGAGAAAAATCTAGCCTTTAAACCTAGCCAGTATATATTATCAGTTTACATGAAAATAGTTTTATACATATTAGACCTTTAGGTCTTTAAATACTTAATACCTCTTTTAACTATTTTTCTTCCTCTAAGGGCTAGGGAGGGCTCTGCCACTATTTGTAAACATATGTACCGAACCGAAACCTTGTCAGGCTTCCTATTTCTATAAAGCCTATATCATCTGCCTATAACTCTTTATAATGGATTTTTAAGCTTAGATTAGCTTAAATAAAAATACGAACAAAGAGACTTGAACTCTTACGAATAAAATTCATGAGTACCTAAAACCCACCCGGCTACCAATTTCGGCATGTTCGCTTACTTCCTTTTATAACTAAATAGTTATATTCCATCCGGACACGTACTAAATTATTAAAATATATCTGGCACAGGCTAAGCCTAAATAGGGAAGGCTAGACTCGAACTAGCTATAACTTAGTCCCAAACTAAGCAACGCACCACTTTGTTTTCTCCCCTCTTGTTATTACTTAGCCCTACGGGACTAATGACCCGTAGACCTTTTAAATTTTACTTCCTTCGATCATTGGTCTGCCTAGGCCTCGCAAGGGCTAGGGCCAGGGTTAATTTATAGCTATAGGCTATATAATTATCCATCTACCTTATTGCCTAAGGAAGTCTTAGACAAGAAAGGAATGGTGACAATTAGACAAATATTGCAAATAAATACGAACAAAGAGACTTGAACTCTTACAGAATCACTTCCACTTCTACTTAACAAAAGCCTGGCTACCAATTTCAGCATGTTCGCTATTATCTAATTTAACTTCCTATTCTGACTCAGTGTATCTCTCTCTGCCTTACGGCCTGATACTGAATCAAGCCCTAGATATAGAAAGAGGGGATAGGTTATGCACTAATTAAGACCGAAGGGGCTCGAACCCTCATTTGACCCATTATGAGCGAGTGGCATTAACCAATTATGCTACAGTCTTTTCTATTCGTAATCGTTTAGTCTGGGCACTGTTCGGCCTAATCATTGTCTTAATATTAAGGGGTTAGAAACTAGTTCTACCCATTGTGCTTACCCGGTACTGGTTAAATTTACAAATCCGGGACCCATGAGATGGGTTGAAAAGGAATCGAACCTCTCCCGATCACAAAGATCAATTTTTTTACAGAAAATCCTAATTACCATTCTAGCATCAACCCTTTTTTATTTTCCCACAGGGCTTGATTGTGAGGCACCGGTACATAAGTATCACAACATGGACTGGAGAGATTGCCTCCTACCTGACCCTTGAGGATACCTAATAAACGGAATAGAGGGGATTCGAACTCCTCAAGGGATAAACCCTAATAGTTAGCAACCATCTTATCTTACCAATGAAAACTATTCCAGCCCACCGGGATTGTGTTTATCCATCCAGCCCTATTCCAGGCCATGAGTATTACCTCAAGGCTTGGAATTGAGAGATATTTATCGGACTAGGTCTAGCCTTATAAGGCGAAATTAGGATTCGAACCTAAATCAAATGATCATGAGTCATTTATGTTACCTTTACACTATCTCGCCCTAATAAAAGTTAAAGATAAAGTTAATATATTATTCTTTTCTACTCTTTTATTAGGCACCATAGCACCCTGGCTTTAATAACGGACACAGTGAGATTCGAACTCACGACTATTCGTAATCGTTTTCAAGACGATCGTATTAAACCACTCTACCACATGTCCTTAACCGGTACTTAATAATTACAATGACTTCCTCCCGTTTCACTATGCCTAGGACTCTAAGGGCTAGGACCAGGGCTACTATAGTACCGAGTCTATTTTTATTTAAGGTGTAGGAGATTCGAACTCCTGTCTCAATAGTGTAAATATTACGCTAAACCGCTCAGCTAACACCTTTGTTACTCTTTTATTGTAACTCCTTTCTTTATTAGGTACCGCTACCATAAGAACAATATACCTACCAGCATACATACCGTCAGTATTAAATATTAGCTGAAAAAAGGAATCGAACCTTCTTTTTATCATCATGAATGAAATGTTTTAACCATTTAAACTACTTCAGCTTATAATTTATTACACCTAGCCCTTCGTTTACCTGATAAGCTTTGCTTTCTAGGCCTACGGAAGAAGGATGGAACTAGTGCATGTAGTACCGCAACCATTATCGGTCCCGTAATGCTAGGGTTGATTTATTAATAATAGATATCTACAAGACGGATTGTGTATTGAGCATAGTTATTAAGCTCCAAACTGAATTCTATCTAAAATTTATAAGGTAAGAGATAGGAGTTTATTTTCTAGTTAATATATTAATAGCCTTTATCCATTACGGGCCCCAATCCCTAGCCACAGGCAAAGGGTGATGGGAGGCTGGGAATAATTAAAATACTTAACTCTAATTTTCTGTTTAATTACCTAAAATTTATTTTAATTTATTATCTCTTATGTTGTTACCCCGAACTTATCTAAATATTTAGCCCTAACCCTACGGAAAACGTAGGCAGAGGGAACAATATTCCAGTTTTAGATATCTTATTAGTTATAGGTTATATTGTTCTAGCCCTACTTATTACACTATATGTAATATAGTAGTGTCAGCTAGGATAGGGTGAAACCATGGATTTGAACCAAGATCCACCGTCGCCACAAGACGTTATTTTACCAATTAAACTAATTTCACCTCTTTTATCTGGTAGGGGGGATTAGCTATAAAGCAAACCTCTAGAGGTATTTGGTCGGTATTCATCAGTAAGGTACCCGTGAATAAACTAACCTTATATTTAATTAGGAGCTAAGAGGAATCGAACCTCAATATTGGGCCTTTCGAATTGCCCATGTATAGCCATATACTTTAGCACCGACTCACTATATTGTCAGGGTAGGTAGGTTTCATGCCTGAATTTGTTCTAGATATAAATATTAAAAAGATATAACCAATATCATACTTATTACTTCTTTTGCTATTATTGTTAGGCTAGGGTTAATTATTATAAGATGTTTATACAAGAAGGTGAATCAATGGGTTCCTTAGTGTAGATATACTGCATCTTTAATATATGAACATGTTAAGATACAGAATACATAAGCTTGTATTAAAGATACTGCTAATTCTAATCCAATTAAACCAATGAAGATAGAGAATGGTATTAAAGTTAATACAGAAACTAATATACTACTTGAGAATAATTGTCCTAAGAATGTAGATAATATTTTTAATAATGTATGTCCAGCTGTCATATTAGCAAATAATCTCACTCCTAAAGAAACAGCTCTAGCCATATATGATACTAATTCGATAAGAACTAATAAAGGTACTAAAGCTAAAGGTGTACCTGAAGGAACGAAGAAAGCAAAGAAATGTAATCTATGTCTATATAGAGCTAAGATTGTAACACCCATGAAGATTGTAAAGCTTAGTCCAATAGATACAATAATAGATGTAGCTACAGTGTAGTTATAAGGAATATTACCTGTTAAGTTACTAATAACTATAAATACAAATAATGAGTAGATGAAAGGTAAATAGATTTCATTAGCTGAACCTATTTGGTCTCTAACCATAGAATTGATACTTGTAAAGAAACTTTCTAAAGCTATACTTCATTTTGAAGGAATTATTCTGTTGTTATTTGTTGTCACAAAGTGTAGTGATAAAATAACTGCTAATACGATTAAAGAATATAAACCTAAGTTAGTTAAACTTAAATTTAAGTAACCTAAGATAGGAGCATTTAAACCAATAAGGTTAGTTACTTCAAATTGGTCTAATGGAGAAGAAACAGTAAATTGATTTACTATTAAATTGCTATTTGTGTTTATCATTGATGTAATGTTATTAATCAGTATACCTCAGCTATATTACTAAGGTAATACTGGATAGGCATTAAGCCGTCTCACTCCCTAATACCCTAAGGCATAGGTCGTATACTATTATATAAACTACTACTAAATAGTAGGAAAGTAATGTATAGTAGTGAGAGAGTTTGTAAAATAAGATCTCGATTAACAATATAATAAGCCTAAAGCACTATTACAATAATTAATTAGATCTAAAGGTATACTAAATTTATAGATAAAGGTAAAGCTAAGATTAGTTATACAGAATCAAAGATTAAATTAAAATAGCTATAGTAGTTATTTATATTAAGCCATTTGAGTTCTATAGAAATAGATCATACTCATTTACCTACAAATACCTTTAAATTATTATATAAATAAATTAGTCCACTTTTATTAAAAAAAGTACGGATGTCTACCTCCTCTTCTATGCCTTAATGATTCGTATATATAATATATAATAGTCTAGTTTATCTTATTAGATAGTAGTAAGGCAAGGTAGCATCCTTTATTAGTCCTTTAACTGTATAAAGAAAATAAAATGGCTCAGCCTCCCTCGGTCCGATAGGGCTTAGGGCTTAGATATATAAGGCTTTCTTTATATAATAGTATACTAAAATTTACGAGTCCTACCAGATTCGAACTGGTACCTTCCTAGGTGACGCCTAGGCACTCAACCAATTAAGCTAAGGACCCTTAATATAATTTTACTTTATTCTCCTTTTATTAAACCTTAGCCCTTATCCTCTGGCTATTTCTCCATTATGATTGGATGGATTGCCGACCCCTAAGGGCCAAGGCTGTCCCTATCACGCTACGCTTAAGCAAAAGCGAGGGTAGGGATATGGCCTATGTCATCTGCTTAAATAAGTGCGGCAGTGATCGAATGTATGTGCATTACTCCTACTCCGTGTAAACAAGAGCGAGGCGAATCGAACACCTGCCTATGATTTTGAAGATCAATATACTACCATTATACTACGCTCTTTTTGTGTGATGTGTATCAGGTCCATGCTGATGTAGCAGGTACCTAAAGGATAAAGTTCTCTTTAGGATTCGAACCTAAATCAATGTTTTAGAAGAACACAGCTCTACCGTTAAGCTAAGAGAACATAATTAGTCTCCTGCCCTCTGTTTTAGATCTGGCTACCTTCTGTGGTACCGCCTAGTATTAGAGTTAAGAAGGACTCGAACCCTACGATTAAAAATAATCATCAAATTTGCAATTTGACTACAGTACCATTCTGTAAACTTAACTCTTATTACAGTACCGGTCCTTATCCTCTCCGTCTCCTTTATCTGAGGCCTAGACCCCTTTAAAAGGCGTTGGCTTGCGCTCCTCCCCGGATATTAATCATCCGGCAAAGGAGGGCTAGATTTTATAGTCTTATTACAGCCTTGCCACCTTGCCTTCATTCGTCAAATCCTCTCTGCCTGTGCCTGCCATAGGCCCAGCATCCTAGGCCTGGCCTAACAAACCAATATCTAACCTCTAACTAGAAGTCGGAAGCGACTAGGTAAAAGGCGGTGGCTTGCGCTCCGCATAAAGATAGGATATCTGCTCCGCAGCTCCGCAGCTCCGCAGCTCCGCAGCTCCGCAGCTCCGCACTAAATTGAAGGCAATGGTTCAGCCTCCCCTTACCTAAGGGCTAGAGAGGGCTAAAAAGAAAAATAAAATAAATATGTTATAATAAAGTCAATAGACAAATTAGTAATATTAAGCTAAATGTTTCACAACAATTCCACTCATATCCTAACTAGAAATGTTCTATTTCTTATCTGATATACTAAACTAGAGTGTTAGTATTGATAGTATCCAGAGATCGGTTTCTTGCTTAATATACTTTCAGCAATTATCCGTTATGTTTGTGGCTACCCAACTATGCCAGAGTAAAGATAGAAAATCTATCAATACAACCAACAATTGGTGCACTATTGAAACACGCCCATCTGATCCTTTCGTACTGAGAGGTAATTCCCTTTTTACTATTTTTTACTTCGGAAGATAGGGACCATACTGGCTCACGCCGTATTAAACCCAACTCGCGTACCCTTTTAATCGGCGAACAGCCGAACCCTTCCAAGATCCTACGCCCGGAGGATAGGGTGAGTCGACATCGAGGTGTCAAACAGGCCGGACAATGTGTACTCTCGCGGCCTATTAACCTGTTATCCCTAGCGTAACTTTTATCTATTAATCGACGGCTATTCCATAATATACCGCCGGGTCATTATGCCCTACTTACGTATCTGTTCGACCTATGAGTCTCACAGTCAAGCATGCTAAAATCATTACATCTAATTCGATCATACATGATCGCTCGGTCTCCATCCGGTTTATGCATACCTTTATTTAAAAAAAGAAAATATGATATTAGACTTTAAGATAAACTATAAGCCTATCTTGAAACTAATAAAAACAACAGTCCTACCGATTAAGGTTGGTAACTTGTTGTTCAGGTTTCCCTAATTTATCTTTTCTTAGAGCCATTCGGTACTATCACCAAGCTAATACAAGACTAACTTAGCAACAATACTGAAGACATTCTAAGAATTAAGCTACCTATTATCTTAAGCCAATAGACTTAAAATACTAGCGTTCTTGAAGATAAATTAATTTTGGGTATTTTTGATACTATATTAAAAACGTCCGCCCCAGACAAACTGCCAACTAGTCATTTTCTCCTCTGTTTTATATGACAGAGAATAAATATTAACGTAATTCCGGTTAAGGTGTTTCACCTGAGTCATATCGACTACCTTATACGCTACACCCAGATTACGAGAATATTATAACTAGCTACAGTAAAGTTGCATAGGGTCTTCCCGTCTACCCGAAGTTAAACCGCATCTGCACGGCTAATTCAATTTCACTGAGATACTTGTAGAGACAGCGAGACCATCGTTACTTTATTCAGTCAGGACCACATTTAATGGACAATTAATTTTGCTACCTTAGGATCCTCATAGATAAGACCGCCATTGACCAGAACTTCAGCCAATAATTACGCTATGCGCTTATCGACCTTATATTAATGGCATTGGGCAAAATTCGCTTTCTATACAAAGATATTATTCGTCGCAGAAAGCTGTGTTTTAAGTAAACAGTCGGGGCCTCCGATTCTGTGCCACCACTTAAATACTATTAAGGCCTTGGTTTACAAAATAGTAATACACAAAGCAACCTAGCCTAAAGTAATAAGTTACCTTAAAACTAAAGGGGAGGTTTACACTTCCTTATCTAAACTTAACTAATGCCAAGTTTATGAAATGAAATTTCTATCTTATAAATAAGACAATAAGGAGTAATAGTATCCAGTGGTTCTTCATATCGTCTAACTTATGAAGACAGTTTGCCGAGTTCCTTTACAAGTATTATCTCTTCGCCTTAGTATTCTCTACCTACGAACCTGTGTCGGTTTAGGGTACGGTAGTAATAATGCATTATTTTCCTGGTCCTTTTGCCATCATAGCCTTACGATTAAATAAGACAAGCTTATTAATCTAAATAAATTACTTTATTATTAGAACTATGGGACAATAGGACTTTCTGCATTAAACTCATCAGACCTAAGCATTCGCATAGGTACCTTAGAGGCCGCTATAAATTTAGGAGGTTTAACCTCAAGCCTAAAAACCCTTTCGTATTCGGCGAGAAGTATTATAACTTCTTTTTACGTTACTCATGTCAGCATTATCTATTCAGGGACGTACAAGCAATGAAACACTGCTTTTTAACCGTTCTGAATGTTCCACTATCCGTTTTAAATACTTAATAAGTCTAGTATAAATACTATCTATTAATTTAAAAGGCATGATATCGGTAGATTATTTAGACCCGTTAAATTTTCGGTGCTATTCCCCATATTGTTTCTCCTTATGGATTAACATGGACTACTGCGTTGTTACACGGTCTTTAAAAGACTAGCGACTACCAAGCTCACTTCATAGTTGCATTGAGAGAATAACTTCCTTAATTTCACTTAATAATCATTTTGGGACCTTAATTCATGCTCACGGCTGTTTCCGTCTCGACTACACACCTTATCATGAGCAGTCTGAATTTCTACTATCAATTTATGTAATTCCGAGATTTTCATGCAAAGGTAGGATTTTTACGTCCCCCAAATGACTTAATAAGAATTAACTTACTAAGTTTTATGCATGCTGAGTGCTGTACCTCCATAAATCTTCCTTAATTAAATTAAGGTTTTGTAGAAGTCATACTAACATATGTTTCGTGGAAAACCAGCTATCACGAGGTACGATTGGCCTTTCACCCCTTTCCACAGCTCATCGGAGAATTATGCAACATTCACCCGTTCGATCCATTATAATCTGGCCATGGAAAGATCACCTCGCTTCGGGTATAATAGAAGTAACTTAACCCGATACTGCTTTATAAATAAAGACTTATGTACAGTCGCTTTCGCTAAGGCTTTAAACCTTGCTACTCCTATTAACTTGCTGACCCATTATGCAAAAGGTACGTCGTCATTTAAAAAATGTCATAAGACACTAAAATTTCGACTGCTTCTAGAGTTACTAATTCAAACTATTTCATTAGTCTACAACAAATTTTTCACCATTTCCTTCACAGTACTATTCACTATCGCTAAATTTATTATACTTAGCCTTAGAGGATGGTTCCCCTTTGTTCCGACAAGTTTTCTCTCATCGTACTTTATAGTTGACCTTTCTAGACCAAAAGGACTAGTTAGATTCAACTGACATAATTTACCTGCCCCAGAGGGGAGTAAGGCTTTTACCTACAGGACTGTTACCTTCTTTGGTTATCTATCTATTATTTCATTTAGAACAGTGCTCTTAAAGATTATAGATTTAGATATTTATCCATTTTCCATGGGATTTCGGGTAGGCCTATGGTTTGACTTATGTCTGGCTAATCTGATTTCACTCACCATTACTTTCAGAGTCTCGGTTGATTTCCTTTCCTTTCCTTACTACAATGTTTTGCTTCAGGAAGTAATTATATAAGGTTTTCCTTAGGATATACACAGTTAAGTTCATTTAGTGCCGTAAGGCTATAAACTTTAATTATAGCTTAATAATCATGATTAAAGGCAAGCCTCTAACTAGAAAACTAAGCATCTAATTAAACCTGTGTTTTTAGATCAATGTCTTCCTTTTTAATAAATTTGCTATGGTATTCTTAATAACCCCTTTAAATACTTTAAATATTTTTTCATATCTTTGATACTTTTAATACCTCCTACACATATAAAATTAGGGCTCCGCCACCCTAACCTAGTCCTCTCGCTGCCTCCCTCCCCAATCCTATAAAGGTTAGGGGCGAGGGCTGGGGACTATGCCGCTTTATTCCTCTTCCCTCGCTTTTGCTTAAGCGTAGCGTGATAGGGACAGCCTTGCGGATTCTTAAAGGGCTTATGATCCCTCGGATTGGGTACTTAATAAAAGAAGGAATAATTATTATCCCTATCCCTTCGGGGTCGGGGCAAAAGGTAGTTTATTAAATTAAACACACTAGGTAGCAGATTAATCCTATATCTCTATACCTTTAGGTTCTTTCTGCCTATAGGCAGGGACCGTATGGCCGAGGAAACTAGGATTATATTAATATAAGGCCTAATGGACATCATGCTCCTAATCAGGCTTTAGCCTTTCCACTAAGACAACTCTTATTCCTTGCTACCCGGAAGGGAAGAATCTTTATCCTTAAGGTATTGGTTATAGTCTAGAAATAAGTAAGTATAAGTCTAGTGTTGATAATTAAGATCAAATATTTGATCCTGAGGCTCCGCCACTAAAATCCCCTAAGGGGAAGGAAATTAAAAAAAATAAACACATAATGTTAAAACTATTATTAATAATACCTATATTAGGTTGTTTACCTTTAATGTTTATAGGAGGTTCAAATGAAGCTACAGTAACAAGTAGAGAAAGAACAAATTCTCTAATGAAAAATATAGCTTTAGGAACATCACTAATAACATTATTTATATCTATAATAATTTGAATACAATTTGACTCATTAACAAGTGAATACCAATTTGTAGAAGAATTTAGCGTATCTTTACCTTTAACTCAATTTCACTTTAATATAGGTATAGATGGAATATCATTATACTTTGTTCTATTAACAACATTCATAACACCTGTATGTATCTTAAGTAATTGAACAGATATAACAAATAAATTAAAATACTTCTTAATAGCATTCTTATTATTAGAAACATTACAAATAGCTGTATTCGTTGTATTAGATTTATTCTTATTCTATATTTTCTTCGAAAGTGTATTAATACCATTATTCTTAATAGTAGGAATATGAGGTGCTAGTGCTAATAGAATAAGAGCTGCTTTCTTACTATTTTTATACACATTAGCTGGATCATTATTTATGTTATTAGCTATATTAGTAATTTATGGTAATGTTGGATCAACAGACTTTAAATTATTAAGTCTAGTAGAAATTAGTTTTGAAAGTCAGAAATACCTATGATTAGCATTCTTCTTAAGTTTTGCTGTTAAAACTCCTTTAGCTCCATTCTATATTTGATTATTCAGAGCTCATGCTGAATCACCTTTAGCAGGAAGTATTATATTGGCTGCTGTTATCTTAAAATTAGCAACATATGGTTACTTAAGAGTATTAATAGATTTATTACCAGATGCTACTCAATATTTCTCTCCTCTAGTTCAAACAGTAGCTATAATTACTTTAGTTTATTCATCTTTAGCAACTATGAGACAAATAGATACTAAAGGTTATGTAGCTTATTCAAGTATAGGACATATGAGTGTAGTTATTTTAGGTTTATTCTCTAATAATATACAAGGTATAGAAGGAGCTATCTTATTAAGTGTTGCTCATGGTTTAGTATCTCCTGCTCTATTTATTTGTGTAGGTGGAGTACTTTACAGTAGATATCATACTAGATTAATATCTTATTATAGAGGTATGGCTTTAACTATGCCCGTATTCACTATATTCTTCCTATGCTTTACTTTATTTAATGCTGCAGTACCTCTTTCTTTAAATTGAGCTGGTGAATTCCTATCAATAGCAGGTATATTCCAAAAATCTCCTGTAATAGGTGTTCTAGGTGCTTCAACTATAGTATTATCAGCTATTTATAGTATATGACTTTATAATAGAATAAGCTATGGAGAATTTAGTAAACATCTTAAAGTAACTAAAGATATTACTAGAAGAGAATTTATGTTATTATTACCTCTACTAATAGGTGTTGTGGCTTTAGGTGTATACCCTAACGTAATATTAGATACTCTACACGTATCTGTAACAACTCTATTATATGTTTAATATATAGATCTTTCTTATCGTCCCGGTCCCTCTAAGGGCTAGGGAGGGTAATACAATACTAATTAAAAATATTTATTAAGAACATAAGTTTAGTTAACCCTACTTACTTTGTGGGTCTGTCGCCATTCCTAGCCTTTATGCTGGCTATGCCTCTAATAGGTAAAGGTGCCGTGTCCCTTTGGGAAGGCAGAGGGATGGGCGTAGCCTTAGCCTTAATAGGTTAAGAGTTTATGCACAAGTTAGCTTAGTTATCTAACACCAAACTGTTAATGCCCTATTAAATAATAGGATTAGTTATTAGCCTTATACTTATTATCATAGGCATTAAGGATATAGCGAAGCAGTTAATTATAAATCTTAGTTTAACCTGATAAATCGAATCATTCTCTCCCCAATCCCATACGGGTGAGGGGCTAGGCCTAGCCCTTACTTAGGCAGGCAGAGGGTTAAATTTATCTGAGTTATAATAATAACTAGATCTATAGTTAGGAAGGATTTGCCATCCCTCACCCCTTAACTATCCAGTACTACGGTTATGATACTACGGTGCCTCCGTTAGAATAAGGGTAGATAGGAGTAGAGCACGTAAATCCAATTACCCTTGGTACTTATTTTATATATATTAAAAAAGATTAAAAAAATGAATTATCAAGCACATCCATATCATCTTGTAACTACATCTCCATGACCTTTGTTTACAAGTTTTAGCTTATTTAGTATGGCAATTTTTGCTGTATCTTATTTCCATGGATTCCAGTACGGAGGTACAGGACTTCTATTAAGTTTCATAGTAACATTATATGTAATGATCCTATGATTTAGAGATGTTATCATGGAAGGAACTTTCTTAGGAGATCATACTCTACAAGTACAAAAAGGTATCTTTATTGGTATGATTTTATTCATTATTAGCGAGGCTTTTGCATTCTTAAGTGTATTCTGAGCTTATTTCCATTCTAGCCTTTCACCTAATATTGAATTAGGAAATAGTTGACCACCTCAAGGTATTGTTGCTTTAGACCCTTGAGCAATTCCATTATTAAATACATTTATACTATTATCTTCAGGTATTACTATTACATATGCTCACCATGCTTTAATCCAAGGTAATAGAAAAGATGCTATTAATGGTACATTCTTTACTATCTTCTTAGCTCTAATCTTCACTGGTTTACAATATGTTGAATATAATCAAGCTATGTTTACTTTTGCTGATTCTGTTTACGGTAGCGTATTCTTCGCAAGTACAGGATTACATGGTCTTCATATTATTATTGGAACAATATTCCTTAGCGTAGGTTTTGTAAGAATTATCTTATATCACTTAACTGTTCATCATCATGCTGGTTACGAAGCTGCTATCTTATACTGACACTTCGTTGACGTAGTTTGACTATTCTTATTTATAGTAGTTTACTGATGAGGAGGTTAATTAATAGTTAAAATGAATCCATCATTTGAGATAATAACCCGACCTAGACACCCTTCGCTGGAACAAGGGTGCTATTAGTTATAACAATTGCAATAAGCTGTTAATCACTAGGCTATTGGAGATTAGCCCTCTGGCACTACGGGTTCCTCATGGTTAGGAAAGGGGCTCCGCTTCCTAAAATAGTGGCGTATCCCCCCGGCGTATAACGGGTTTTCTTAATATAAGTAGATTAAAAATAAAGTTTAATTTATTTTAGGTATCTAAAGGATGTATTAATATTCATTAGAGCCCTAAATTTGTAAAATTTCAATAAATATCGCTCCGTATTATACGGGTGCATAGCGTATAAAATACTACAAAGTCTTTAATGACCTTGTATAAAAAATTAGAAGAATTTAATTTTGGTTCGGACTGAACGTTGTCCAGTAGTCTAAGACATGCAAATTACTGTCAACTATAGTTGATAGAGTGTACGGGTGAGTAATATTAAATAAGATAACTTATAGCCCTCAGAAACAGAGGATACAGTACCAATGGCCTAGCCTTGGTCTAATAAAGTCGAAAGGCTTTACCTAAAAGGAACTTTTCCGCTATAGGGTTCTATTTAATTTGAATAGGTAGTTGGTAGGGTAAAGGCCTACCAAGCCGACAATCAATAGCCAGCTTGAGAGAGGGATTGGCCACATCGGGTATGAAATTTACCCAAGTAGTGTTTAACTACCTGCAGTCAAGAATATTTGTCAATGCTCGAAAGAGTGAACAAGCTAACTGGAATTTAGTGTTGCAAAGAAATTTGTAATACTAAATAATGTAAGGGAGGATTATGACGTTACCTTACGATAAGTGTCGTCTAAAACTGGTGCCAGAAGACTCGGTAATACCAGAGACGCGAACGTTAGTCATCTTAAATGGGCGTAAAGGGTTCGTAGGCATCTTATAATAGAATAAGATAGAATCAAGAAGAGGAAATGGAGAATGTTTAGAGAAGTGATGAAATACTAAGATCCTAAATGGAATACTCGTGGCGAAGGCTCCTTTCCAATAATGATTGACGCTGAGGAACGAAGGTGTAGATAGGAAATAGGATTAGATACCCAGATACCCTACACTGTCAACGATGAATGGCAAGAGTCTATAATAATTTAAATATAGGTTCTGAGGCTAAGAGCGCTAACCATTCCGCCTTGTAAGTATACTCGCAAGAGTGAAAATAAAAAAATTAGTCGGTTCTAGAGCAAACGAAGTGAAGCATGTTGTTTAATACGATAACCCGCGTAAAACCTTACCACTCCTTGAATAGTTATTATGTAGGTTAAACGCCTTAAGGCGAACCTTTGTTTCATAAATAGACTATGGACTTTATTGGCCTAGTTTAATTTAGAAAAACAGTAATAATTACAGGTGTTGCATGGCTGTCGTCAGTTCGTATCGTGAGAGTTTAGGTTAATTCCATAAACGGACGCAAACCCTACAATTAATTTATACTTAATATTTGACTTCCTGATAAAGGATTTCTTAATGGGACTAAGACAAGCCCTTATGGCCCTTATGGAGTGGGCTACAAACGTGCCACAAAAACTTTTACAATGTGATGCAATACACTTCAGTCTTGAAGAGGTTCTCCTTAACAAGATTTTAAAGATAATGTGGAGCTAATCAGCAAAAAAAGTTAGAGACGAATTATTGCCTGCAATTCGGCAATATGAAGAAGGAATTTCGAGTAATCGTTGATCACAAGTCGCAACGGTGAAATTATAATCTAGGATGAACTAACTGTCTGTCAATTGGAAGAAGCTTTCCTTTTAGGAAGAAGCTGTGTTTTAGGTTATTTACATTAGTGGCATAGCCCTTATTACTAGAGCTTCGAATTAATTTTCGTACTAGTTTAAGCTGTTTTTAATACTCTCTTTGCTTATTGATTACTTAGGTGATTAAATAAGATGAAGTAGAGGTATTTAATTACAACTAATGATCCTCTCTCTATTTATAGAGGAAAGGAAGAACTTAAACCCTAACTACAGTTTCCAGTATTAGTAAGTAACATCTAATAAGTCATAGCAGGGTAGCCGTACCGGAAGGTGCTGCTGTAATATAAAAAAAATTAATAAAGTTAACCCCTTATCCTTTAATACGCCCTAGCCCTCGCACCAATCCCATACGGGTGAGGTGAGGGACCGGGACAGATGGCAAGGGAAGGAATAATTTTTATCTTGTAACTTATAGCTAGTATTTATTAAAAGAAGAAAGATAGGCGTAATCCTTAATCTATTGGTGGAGGAACCTACTTAAAAAATAGTGGGGAGGGACCGAAACAATATAAGTAGGGATATAAATGAATACATTATTTATCAAAAACCTGTAGATCGGCAGGGCTTGTACCTTGCTAGTGCATAAATTGAAAAGTCCTAGTTATAAAAGTGGCAAAGATTGGACACAAGTTATGCCCTCCCCTCACCCTAATGGGGAGATAAATAAATAGCCTCGATAGCTTAGTTGGTTAGAGCACTATAGTGAAGTTATAGCTACGAATGTTCGACTCATTCTCAGGGCATTTTATTTTACAGGCTAACGCCATATTAATTCTATTATAGCTTTTTTTTGCCTAGCGGTATCTTACCGCTTGACTAGAAAGGTTGTTTAAGGATTGATGACTAAAATACTTTTATAATAAGAGTATTTTTACCCCTTACGGGAGAAAATGTGATTTTAATAGGCGATTCCAATAGGTATCTGTATAAGGATATTCTAAAGGATGATAGTCAATTACATTCTGAAGGTCTTGAATACATCTATATATATGTGTTCAAGATACTTTATAGAAAAATTAAGACCTAATCATGTAAGGCTCTCGCCTTATTTTAAATATGATTACCGGGCCTAATCTAACTAAGGAAATAACTGTGTTATTTCAAAAAGGTGCCGCTCCCTATCTTTATCTCCCTCACCCGTAAGGGATATGGGAGGCGAGGGTGAGGGTCGGCTAGAAAATTATTCTTATTTACAAGCTAGGTGTATATCAGCTTGCCCCTCATCTCCTTAATGCCTATGGCTAGGGGCGAGGGAGAAGAAAAACCTTGCATTAGAAATAAGGTTCGGATAGGTCTAATAATAAAATTAAAAAATATATAACAAAATTGGAACGTTGACTTTATTCAACTAATGCTAAAGACATTGGAACTCTTTATTTAGTATTTTCATTATTTGCTGGTATGATCGGTACAGCTTTTTCTGTATTAATTAGATTAGAATTAGCAGCACCTGGAGCTCAGTATTTAAATAATGACCATCAATTATATAACGTTATAATTACAGCTCATGCTTTCATTATGATTTTCTTCATGGTAATGCCAGGTTTAGTAGGAGGATTCGGTAACTATTTATTACCAGTTCAAATCGGAGCACCTGACATGGCTTTCCCTAGATTAAATAATATCAGCTTCTGATTATTACCACCTTCATTAATCCTATTATTATTAAGTTCATTAGTAGAATCAGGAGTTGGTACAGGTTGAACAGTATATCCACCATTAGCTGGAATACAATCACACTCAGGAGGTTCTGTAGATTTAGGTATTTTCTCACTTCACTTAGCTGGGGTATCTAGTTTATTAGGGGCTATGAATTTCATAACAACAGTTTTAAATATGAGAGCACCTGGTATGACTTTACATAAATTACCTTTATTTGTTTGAGCTATATTTGTTACAGCTATACTATTATTATTATCATTACCTGTATTAGCTGGTGCAATTACAATGCTTTTAACAGATAGACAATTTAATACATCATTCTATGATCCAAGTGCAGGAGGAGACCCTATCTTATATCAGCACTTATTCTGATTCTTCGGTCATCCTGAAGTTTATATCTTAATTATACCTGGATTCGGTATTATTAGTCATATAATTTCACAATTCTCAGGTAAACCAGTATTCGGTTATTTAGGAATGGTATATGCTATGTTCTCTATTGGTATATTAGGATTCATAGTATGAAGCCACCATATGTTCAGTGTAGGTTTAGATGTTGATACAAGAGCCTATTTCACAGCTGCTACAATGGTAATTGCTGTTCCAACAGGAATTAAAATCTTCTCATGATTAGCTACTTGCTACGGTGGTTCATTAAGATACACAACACCATTAATCTTCGCTTTAGGATTTGTATCTTTATTCACTGTTGGTGGATTAACAGGAGTTATGTTAGCTAATGCTTCAATGGACGTAGCTCTACATGATACATATTACGTAGTTGCACACTTCCACTATGTGTTATCTATGGGAGCTGTATTCGCTCTATTTGCGGGATTCTATTACTGA
The DNA here is from genome assembly GCA_019633465.1 of Tulasnella sp. 417. NCBI lineage: Eukaryota > Fungi > Basidiomycota > Agaricomycetes > Cantharellales > Tulasnellaceae > Tulasnella > Tulasnella sp. 417. The sequence goes on from WSTY01000072.1 coordinate 36,730, forward strand.
ACTCCAAAAATTGTAGGATTAACATATAACGAATTATTAGCTAAAACACACTTCTGAGTTTTATTCATAGGAGTTAACTTAACATTCTTCCCTCAACACTTCCTAGGTCTTGCTGGAATGCCAAGAAGAATACCAGACTATCCTGATGCATATGCACAATGAAATTATATCTCTAGTTTCGGATCTATCGTATCAGTAGCTGCTACTGTTTTATTCGTATATATCTGCTACGATATCTTCGCAAGTGCTAAAAATAGTGCTCAAGAAGATTCAGCTGTATTGGTAAATGAACCAGGATCAGATATTGAAAATAAAGAATTAACATGAGCATACCCTGGATACTTAGTAGGTAACATGGAATTTAAAAAATATCCTAGATACAGTTCATCATTAGAATGAAGTCTACCTACTCCTACTCCATTACATGCTTATGATACTCTACCTGCTCAAACTTATGCTAACTAATTTACTTTAACTGCATACGAGCAGTCCCTTCTCCCTTATGGAAGGGCGTGGGTTAGAACCTTTGCTACAAACTACCTTAACCCTCACCCGTAGGACGGGGCTAGGTATAATACTCAGCATAGGATTTCATAACCCGACGCTATAGCCAATAGGGCCATACGGCACAGGGATTTTTAAAGCCAACCCTAGTCTTGCCTATTCTACGGTACATGCTAGTAGGGTTAGATTTATATAAAATTTTAAAGCCTCCGGACCTGGATGCATAGCGCAAACCAATTTAAGGTACTACCTCTAGTTTATTGTTAAGGCTCTCGGGGAAATATACCACCGTCAGCCCTATAACTAATAAAACTAGTTATTTTCCTGTGAAACGTAATAAATTAAAGATAATTTTTAGGTGTAAGCTAATTTTATCCCGCTCCCTCACCTCACCCGTATGGGATTGGTGCGAGGGAAGGGCTAGGACTGGCTCCACCACCCTTTTCGTTAAGGGTTTTGCTTAGGCTAAAGTACCGCTAAGCTATTGCATCGGTATAATAAGCAAGTGCCCCCTTCTACCATTAGGGTGGAAAGGCAGTCAACGTTATCTATAAGGATATAAGATTATAGTTATCCTATTTAAATTTCTTTATATAAAGAGAAACATATCAGGAATAAAATTAATAAATAATAGAATGAAAGATATCTTATTAAATTTATTAGCTTTAGGAGCAATATTATCTAGTGTATTAGTTATTACTTCTAAAAATCCTGTAATATCTGTACTATATTTAATTTCTGTGTTTATTAACACTGCTGGTTATCTTATATTATTAGGTATAGGATTTGTAGGTATAGCTTATATCTTAGTATATATAGGAGCTATAACTGTTCTATTCCTTTTCGTTATTATGATGATTAATATTAAATTAGTAGATATATTAGAAGTAGGTAGAGAATATACTAAAAATTTACCTTTAGCTTTATCTATTGGTTTTGTATTTTTATATGAAATAATCTCTCTTACAACAACAGGAGCAGGTTTAAATCCTATATCATTACAATTCCTTACATATCCTTTAGAATTATTAACTAATTTAAATAAATTATTTATTAGTCCTATGGATCTAGTATTATCTGGTCAAGCTCATTCTGTAGCTGATAGTATTAATACTGTTAATAGTGTATTAAATCCTAATGGATTAGACACTAGTTTCATTAATTTCTTACAAATAGAAATGTTAGGACAAGGATTATATACATATGGTGCTGTTTGATTAATTTTAAGTAGTATTATATTATTATTATCTATGATTGCTCCTATTATTCTAAGTACTCCTAGCAGATAATCAATTATCTATGATTAACCCTAATCCCTACTTTTTTCCTTTTCCTAGCCTTAGCCCTCTACCACAACCTTGCTATATAATCCTTGTCCCTTTAAGGATAAGGAGCTAGTCATTATATTTACATCTCTGGTTAGTGCAATTGACAAATTAAATACTAAATATAAAATTATTTATTAAAAGAAGAATATATGAGCCTTATTATTCATAGAACCTACCTTACAATATTCAAATAATATGAGGGACTTTACTTTAATAATGCAATACCTCAAGGCTTCCTGTACAAAGAGTCTCAACAAGCAGGTGTTATAGCATAGAGGTTATGCGGGGTACTGTTAATACCCACCACAGGGGTTCGAATCCTCTTAACACCTTATTATAAGGGTTTTAATTGCTTAGTATTAGGCTCTCACCTTATCCTAGCTAACGGTACCGGTCTCTACATACCGCTCAACGGCTACTTAATAAAGAGTAAGTATAATAACAAATCTCTACTATCTCGACCAACTTTTACAAAACCTACCTTATGCCTACCTAGCCTAGCCTTACGGATCCCTTAGGGCAAAGGAGAGGGTCAAGGAAGGCATAAAGAGGGGTAGAAACACTTTTATAATAATAGTAATTTTAAGGTCCTTTAGTGTAAGGGTAGCACAACAACTTTTCATGCTGTCAGTACCAGTTCGATTCTGGTAAGGACTATCTAAACCTTGTTTAAATAAAATTATATAGCATCCTGTTATTAGAGGTACGCCCTAGTTCTAGAGGGACAGGGGCCCCTTATCCCTTATGGGCGGGGGAGAAAAAGGCTAAGCTAGTCGGAATAGTTTAATTGGTAAAACAGTTTCCTTGTAAGAATCAGTAGGCGGTTCGAATCCGTCTTTCGATATTATAGCAGCGTATCCTTTGTACAATACTAAACCAGGATCAAATATTGTAGAAGTATATGACCCTAGCCCCAAAGGGAGGGTTATTCCTTGTCATATACCTTATGATAATTCCTAACTATCAAACCCTTCCATTGCCTTGCGGATCCCATAAGGCAAGGGGAGCGGCATAGGGAGTGGGGAGATAATCATCTCTCTGCCTGCCTATGCCTGGCACCATCACAGTATATAAATGAGTTGTAGTTTAATTAGGAAGAACACCATTTTTTGGTAATGGATATACCAGTTCGACCCTGGTCGACTCAGTTAATATTAAAGGTACACTATTTCTAGCCTTTTCCTCCCGATCCTTAGGCATAGGGACAACCTTGCGGAACCCATAGGGCCATTAATTATTTCTTCCTTCTATTAGGAAGCGGAGCCAAGCGGAGCCAAGCGGAGCCAAGCGGAGCCAAGCGGAGCCAAGCGGAGCC
>WSTY01000073.1:0-11875 GCA_019633465.1 Tulasnella sp. 417
GGCCTGAAGCCTGACATCAAGGTTATTGCCCCTTGGAGGATTCCAGGTTCGGTGCTCCATCACGAGTGTCTCGGATCTATTGCCTGACCTCGCGTTCGTCTCCAGACTTCTACAACCGTTTTGCAGGTCGCTCCGCTCTTCTTGCCTACGCTGGCGAGAAGCAAATCCCTGTTCAGCAGACCGCTGCAAAGCCATGGTCGACTGGTACATACCACTTATAATTAAACCTCTTCAGACCTTGATTGACGCGGTTGATGACTTGTAGATGAGAATCTCTTCCACATCTCCTACGAAGCGGGTATCCTCGAAGATCCCAACACCACTCCCCCGGCTGACATGTGGAAGCTAACCAAGTCTCCAGAGGACGCCCCGAACGAGCCCGAGCGCCTCTCCATTGAGTTCAAGGGAGGCCTTCCCGTGAAGGTCGTTTTCGGTGATGCCTCCAACCCCAAGTCCACCCACACCGACGGTGTCGACATCTTCCTCTCCCTCAACGCAGCTGCTCGCCGCAACGGTATTGGCCGAATCGACATTGTTGAGAACCGCTTCATTGGTGTCAAGAGCCGTGGATGCTACGAATCTCCTGGTGCCACCATCCTTCGTGTTGCCCACATGGACCTTGAGGGATTGACCCTCGACAGGAACGTCCGCGCCTTGAGGGACCAGTTCGTCACCGTTCAGCTCAGCCAAATCTTGTACAACGGCTACTTCTTCAGCCCCGAACGCGAGTTCGTGACTAGCTGCATTCCAGCAAGCCAGCGTACCGTTAATGGCACTGTGAGGCTCAAGCTCTACAAGGGCAATGTCATCGTTGAGGGTCGATTCTCTGACGAGGTGAGTTGTTATATCATGTCGAGTTACGAACCTCCCAACACTTTTTGTAGGGATTGTATGATGAACGCGAGTCCTCCATGGACGAACTCGGCGGCTTCGAACCAAAAGACACCACTGGCTTCGTTCAAATCGAGTCCATTCGTATCAAGAAGTACGCCCCTTCTGCTTATACGGCGCTAACATTGGTAGTAACCGAGTATCTCCTTGTAGGTGGGGTCAAGCGAACGTCCGCAGGGGCCAGGGAGGCGTTACTCCCGCTGACGTTTACGGCACCCGTGTGTAATGCAACCTGTTTGGAAGTCGTAAATTTGTGCGATAATGATAGATGTGTGTTCTTATTGCTGTTGAATTGCATTTCTTTTTCCTTCCCTTGGCCCGCCGCGTTCGTTTGCTGGGTGATTCACCGAGGAGATCGAACAGTCGCATGGGCGCCGCTCCTGAAAATAAGCCGAACATAAATACTAGTTGGAATATCTGAAAACAAAGTGCACAAAAAGCCAGGGAAAGAAAGCCTTGATGATCCGAGTGGCACCGGACTATCGACATGGGCTCTCCCATGCATTACTCCGTGTTTCTCCAGCGGAGATTCTGCTCGTAGAAAGTAATGAGCTAATAAAAGGGATGAGCAAGCGCATTGCAAAAGTCAACTACGTGATCCATACCTTTTGTGGTGCTTTCTCTGCAAGGACCTTCGCGTTACTGATGGCCCTTATGCCGTCCGTCCTACACCAAAGATGGTGAAAACCTGTACAGAACCAACCAGAGAGGATGACATGCACTTACGAAGAATAGTACACGAGGAGGACGCCATCTTCCTGCCTTTCTACGGTTTCAATAGATTTGATGAGCTTCTCCCAGCTCTTCTTTTCCATGTGTTGAGACATCGCGTCCATGCGATGCTCGCCAAGATCAGAGGCCTCAGCAGCATCATCAAAGAACCCGTTCTTCGGTGGTGGGGACTCGTCTTTCTTTTTGGTGCGGCTCTTTTTCTTAGGACGTTCCTCTTCTTCAGACACCACCTCTGGAGTGACATCCACCTCTTCGGAAGCACGCTTTTTGCTGGAGGAGGCCGCACCAGACTTGCGCTTGCTAGAGGATTTGGAATCTTCCTCCTCCTCGGTGCTGGCTTTCCGTGGTTTTCCTTTGGTGGACGACGTTGTCTCGCTCTTGCGTCCCTTTGCCTTTTTGCCAGCTAGGGGGTTGCCCTTGATGCTGGGGTTATCCAGCCACCACTTCTCGATCATATCTTTGGCAAAGCTGCGTGCATGACATGGGAGCGGAACGATCCAAATGGTGATTGTCAGCTTTTGACCTCCAGTACGGCTTGCGTCGCTGGCACATACAAGTCAGGTTCGTCGACCCAGCTATTATCATCCGAACCATACCCCTTCCAGCTGACATAGAACGCCCAGCGATTCTGTCGGTGCGGGGACGAGAATCAGTATAAAAGCCGAGCGACCCAGGACCAAACGCGAAAAAAAAGCGCGTCAACTCACGGGGGCGAACATGCCCTTTTTGCAGTCTAAAATGGCCTCGATTTCGTACTCCTCCTCATCATCGCCTCCTTCGTCTTCATCCGCCACTTCGGGCGTAAGTTCCTTTTTACTCTTCTTTCCGCTTGCTTTGGGAGGGGTTGAACGATTGCCCCGGCGTTTGGATGCTGATGTCGCCATCTCTGCGTCTGAGCTCATTTGACTATGAAAGAGATTTTGTGTGTTGTCGAAATAGTAAAGGACGGCAGGCGGCTGCGATTGCAAGGCGGAAGGCGGGTGGACGCGATTGGAATTCTGGCTAAGAAAGATGACGGAGTTATGAACGGAGCTCCGAAATGTCAACAAATCTCCTTCCCGAAATCGCTCACCCTGCCCTCGGCCGACGCAAGCAAGTGCGGAACTTGTTTTTACAGCTATATTTGGAGATATAATACCCGGGATCAAATATGTCCCAAGGCCAACTAGATTCGCGGCTATTGGGCCAGGCTCGGATCATTGGGTGCAATTCAATCACAGCGATATACCTGAAGCAGCTACGCCAGTTGCAGGTTAATAGGTTCATAATAGGACGGATCCGCATACATCCTTCTGGGGTCTGTCATCCTTATTGTTCCCGAAGGGACGTAAAGCAGCTCTCTGTCTCTCGACCACTAAACGCTTCGCATCACCAATACACAATGCGATGATTGCGCCGAATGAACAGCTAGCATGTTTTGATATTGTGTACTACGTTGGCGCGAGACGGTCTTGAGTGGGAAGAATATTACAGTCTTGCCTGGAGATCCGTTGGCACCCACGTTCGCTGGAATCCAGCCTTGTCGAACTTGGCGAGAGCGTATGTTCGAAAAGCGTTTGGTATTGGCGAGAGCGAGAGAATACCTCGCACTACCCTAATTTAGCGTGGCTTAGGCGCTAAAACTCCTTGAATTATCGTTCCAAGTTTATTGCATTGCATGCTCGACGAGGCAACTTTACCAAGTCATGCGGTGACACTCCTACAGAGAAATGCCTGTCATATCTAGCAGCCTACGGGAAGCGAGTTCGAGAGATCAAGGTCGAGCTGAGAGCCCTGCGGCCGAGCTTGTTATGATCACAACCGACAAGCAGGATCCAACATGGTGAGGGGGAGCCAAGACCTTGGGTTGGACATTCTCTGACTGGAAAAGGAGGAAACAGCCTCTCAATATAGGAAGTGGTGGGAGGGCCTCTCTTTCTTGAGAGGGAGTATGACGTGAAACCGTAATCTGGTGATATTTTCCTTAGCCATCCTGCTCTCATCGATGCTGTGGTACAGTCGACGGGGATAGACTTCGTAGGTACTGCTCGTTCGACGATGTCACTCGTCGCGGCCAGACGAATAGAGGACTGGACAGGCGGCGTAACATGTCAGGTGAGTGTACCCCACAACGCGAGTTTCACCCGTTCCTTAGCCCCAACCCCACTCCCAATGCAGCTTTTCAGGCTAACTGGGGTTCCAATGAAGCCGAAGTCTGAGCCGTGAATGACTCTGGGCATACCGCAGATTTGGAGCATTTCTCACTGTGCTGGGTGTCGCGCTCTGCTAGAAGTTCCTTACTCGGTGGAACTCTGATGTAGCCTGTTCGTTGTCTAATCGTAGGCCGTGCTTATGGCTTCGTCTTCGCTTTTGGCCTTCCTCAAGCCACGAGATCGAGGCCTGTCAGAACCCGGACTGAGACATCCCCCGTTGCTTTCCCTGCACTCTCCAGTCAAATCCTACGTCACGATAGCCGCGTTCTCTGAGTCGCCAAGAAGATTAACCGAGGGGACCAACTTGCTTCCCTTCGCCAGCCGGGTAGCTTTCTAAGTTCCCGAGTTCTTGCCACTTCTGACAGCGGAAACGCGTGAAACAAGTTTCGCCGACGCCCGTCCGAAGTTCAGACCTCAGTCTCGGTAGCGGCCCAGCTCGACATATTCGCCCATTTAGCAAAATAGATGCTTACCTTGGTTCGCGTAGCTCGAAGGACGTCACCACTGACTTCCTGTTGACGGGGCGTCCAGCGTTCTGGGCAGCGCTGGACGAGGCAGAACGGGGGTGCGCCTGCTTTCTATGTGCCCGACGAAGTCCCGTTCCGAGATTTACATTCTCCATCAGTTTCCATTTATGTATAACGGCTTCTAGCTTCGCCCAAGACAAGATCTGCGTTTGGCTGGCTTTCGAAAAGATGTAGCCGTCATGGGGATGGCCCGTCACGAGAATGCTCCGACATTCCCTGAGCGGACTCTCCGACGGTCAGTTCACCGTCTTATATATCTACGCAAGGCGTCCACTCTAGCAAGATCTTATCATTCTGTCTCCACTTCACGCTATCCTTTCGACGTTTTCCACCATGCTCTCCAAAACACAAGCTTTCGCCCTTGTGGCTGCTCTAGCCGCAACTGGTGCCCAAGCCCAGAGCGGCAGTGGTGTCACGACCAGATACTGGGTGCGTTAATAGCTTATTGCGCCAAGTTTACCGGTGACTTACCCGTGATGTTTCTTGGCAGGATTGCTGCAAGACTTCGTGCGCATGGAGCGGCAAGGCCTCTGTTTCGCAACCTGTTAAGACTTGCGACAAGAGCAACAACCCCTTGTCCGACGCCAGCATCAAGTCCGGCTGTGACGGAGGAACTGCCTATGCTTGCGCAAGCAACTCCCCATGGGCCGTCAACGACAACCTCGCCTACGGTTTCGCTGCTGTCAACCTCGCTGGCTCGACGGAATCTGCCTGGTGCTGCTCCTGCTACCAATTGACGTGAGTTCCTTCCCCACACGAGTCCTAGTGAAGATAACTAACACACGTAAATTAAGCTTTACTTCAGGCCCTGTTGCTGGCAAGACGATGATTGTCCAGGCCACTAACACTGGTGGCGATGTCGGAGGCGTAAGTCGTTCTGTTGTCGTCAGGTCATGTCATCGACTCATACTTTGTTCTGGAACAGTCCCAGTTCGACATTATGATGTAAGCGAGTTTGTTGGTATCACTGAAAACTAGGAATAGCGGCGCTAATATTTACTTCCGATTAGTCCCGGAGGTGGCGTCGGGTGAGTCGGGGTCACGGAGCTAAAGGAACTTCTCACTCATATTCCCCTATTTAGTGCCTTCCCACAAGGATGCATCAACCAGTATGGAAGCACCAGCGGATGGGGTCAACAATATGGTGGTGTCTCGTCCCGAGACCAGTGCAGCAACTTGCCATCTGCTCTTCAGGCAGGCTGCCAGTTCCGCTTTGGTAAGTATAACTGATAATGCATCCGACACTGGAGCTAATTTATGGCCCCTCCGCAGACTGGTACAAGGGTGCAGACAATCCAAACGTTACGTGGCAAAAGGTCACCTGCCCGGCGGCCATCGTTAATGTCTCGGGCTGTCTTCGTAACGGAGAGTGAGTGACAATGCGCCGACAAAAGTAATAGAAGGAAGACACTGATAATAATATCCAACATGCATCAGGTCAACTAACGGCGGACCTACCATTACGACCACGACCACGACCACGCGAACCGGTACCACCACCACCACTTCGCGCACAACCACGTAAGTCCACCGATTCCAGAACTAGATATTGATGTTAACTTTCTTCAAATTTCAGTACCACGGGTGGGTCAACCGGTGGAACTGCAGCTCATTACGCTCAGGTATGTTTATCGACTTGGTGATGCACGCCCGTTCTAATCTAGATCCCCTTCTTAGTGCGGTGGACAAGGATACACGTAAGCATCTGCTCAACAAACAGCTGCTAGGGTCTGTCAGCTAATATTACATGCCATAGTGGACCGACTGTTTGCGAGTCACCCTACACTTGCAAGTACTCCAATCAGTGGTATTCACAGGTGGGTTCCAACAGCCGATGCGTCCCAATGCACCTCGCTCAAACCTCGGTCCATCTAGTGCTTGTAAACTTCAGAACCGCAGAGCTCGGCATCGCGGAAGTAGATCCTTCGATGGTTTTCTGGACTCTACTTGTTCATCGCCAATACATATTGTTTCCTCGTTTATACCTCGAGATTGTGTGCACTAAATGCTCCTCATCGTCAAAGGGGAATTAATAAGTGAGAATATTAGGGGCTTACAAAGCAATGAGTCGAGGGGAGGGGGTTGCCTGGGCGCCTCGAAACGCGCGGATTTATCGGCGTTAAGGTGGCGATGTCGCCCAAGGGACGACAGCGTTGAAGCAACATCTGCAACAACGACAGCAGAGCAGCTGCAATCCGTCCTGCAAGCCTTCGGCCGTTTGCAACAAGTCAGCTCTGTCGACATAACTCAACGAGGGACTCCCAAACCCTTTTGAACCCCGGGTTTCAGTAATCCTGCCAAATTGCGGTTTGGCCTACCAGCAATCTCAATCTCTGAAATCGAAAACCGAGTGCCAACGATGTTTAACCAAGGCGGGGCCGCGAACAACGCGAAGCAAGGCGCAAGCGCCGCTGCAGGTGGTGCTGGCAGTCGTCCTTCCGGAGGGTCAACTCCTCCATCGTCCTCTGTCGGCCAACAAGCGGTTCAACAACAGCAACAGCCTCACCCCTACGGGTATGGAGGTCCCCACCCGGGCGCCCAGTATGGCTTTTCAGCACCTTTCAATCTCGTAAACACCCATCCTCACCAACCTCACCCATTGCAACATCAGACAAATCCAGCTGTGGGCGGTGGGAACTTGAACCCAGCGGGAGGTGGAGGAGCCGCTGGAAACGCAGCGTCATCACTGATTGACCCGATGTTAAGTACATTGTCGGATGGGGGAGAGGGGATGTCGGAAGATGAAGAGAATGGAGCATCGGCCGGCGTTAAGGCAGGAGGTACTGCGACGGGCGGCGGCAATAACGGTATTAACCAACACCACCTCGAAGACGAGGAGTTCCACGATGGCAGCCAAGGCCAACCTGGAGCCGTCTCATTGGGCGTTGCAACCGCTGTCGATGAAAATGGCCAGCCGGTGAAGAAAAAGAGAAGACGCCAGGCGCTCAGCTGCACAGAGTGCAAACGTAGGAAGATCAAGTGCGACCGGCAAAACCCCTGTAGCCCCTGCACAAGACGAGGAGAGGCGGATAGATGCCGCTGGGCAACTCAGGAACCAATGTAAGTCTCGACCGTTTATTTGCATTCCTATCGGCCTGTTGGCATTTGTGGAACTGTGGTCTCATACCTCCTTTTTTTCATATGCCCTTCGTCAAGACCCGACGCTATCTCTCCATTCTCCACCAGCGAGAAATTTGTCACTCGCCAAGAATACGATCTACTGCACCAAAAAGTACTCCAGCTCGAGACAATCGTCGCCGGGTTGGCTCCTCGAGCGTTCCTCCCTGGTCTTGACCCCCTCAACCTGCCCATGGGACCTCCTCCATTCCCATTCGGGCCTCCTCCCCACCATGGTGGCCCTGCGCCTCAACACCACCCATACCCCGGCCCTCCAGGCCAGCAACAGCCTGGTGGCCCTCAGGATGGCCAATTCCCGCCCGGCGCCGCTGGCCAACAGGCAGCTCAAGATATCCATCAAATCTACCAACAACACCTTGCCTACGCGGCAGCGGCGGCCGCTCATAATGCACAGGCTGCTGCGAATGCAGCGGCAGCGGCAGGCCAGCAGCCAATGGATAAACCTGGCGATGCGCAAATGGAAGTGGACCAAGCCGCACCCACTGTTCAGCAACATGCGACCGGCGGGACAGAGCATACAGCTGAAGGGCAAGGAAGTCCACCGACTCTTCCTGAAACCACGGGCAAGCTCATTCCTGCCTCTCCCTCTGCGTCGACAAAAGCCGCCAAGGGTAAGAAGAGAAAGGATCGTCCCGAGGGCGAAGAAGCGGGTGAAGACGGAAACGTCGCTCGCAGTGGCGCAGCTGCAGCGAAGGGTCCGAGAAAGCCTCGATCTCAAAAGCAAGCAGGGTGGGATACAAACGGATCTCCCTTAATTCCCCAAGAACAAGCCCCTGGCGATGCTGGAGAGGCAGCCACTGCTGCATCTTAAGCAACGGACCTCGTAGTTTTAACACCCAACTCTTGTGATTCAGGCTATTCCCCCAAGACTCCCCAGAATCTCAGTCTCCGATACAGTCTCCGATACACCAAAAGGAAAGATATGATTACCCCTAAAAGGACTTTTATTTCTGCTTCGTCTGCATCTGTACCCCGTACCGTATTATACAAGCCGAGTGCCGTCATGCCGGTGGCTGTGTCAGTGCTGATTGCGCAAGGACTTACAATTGCTGGGATTCCGATTCCAACTATCATCTCCCCTGTTCCCGCTCTCCCCAGGTAATAATGGTCAAGGAGACAGCTTACTATGACACCTTGGGCGTCAATACAGATGTTAATGACATTGACTTGAAGAAAGCGTACCGAAAAAAAGCAATTGAAGTTGGTTGTCCATGCGGTCTTCCCAATGAACTCTTTTGAATCTGAGTGCCGTACCCACTAGTTCCATCCAGACAAGAACAATGCACCGGATGCAGAAGATAAGTTCAAAGAAATATCTAAGGCGTATCAAGTCTTGTCGGATCCAGTATGTGATGCTAGCTTTGTAGCGTGACGAGCTGGGCTGAACCGAGGCCCCTGCAGAACACCCGGGCAGTCTATGACAAGAATGGCAAAGCTACGGTCGAAGGGATGGGAAACTTAGAGCAAGATCCGTCTGCATTCTTTGCTAAGGTTTTTGGTGGTCATCGCTTTTATAACCTGGTGAGTGCAATGCCGTCTCGGTGAAGTCGCCGGTCACTTACATCTAGCCCGTCACCTAGATCGGCGAGATCTCGCTGATGAAAGAAATTATCAATGGTAAAGACTAATTTATATTGGGTGACATATGACCTGACAGATCTATATCTAGCAGCGAGAACAGAGGAAGAAAAAGAATCGGGGAAGCGAAAGGCGGAAGACGCTGAGGCGAGCCCTCCATCATACGCCGAAGCTGTTGCATCATCAGCTGCCTTCCCAGATGCCAAATTAGATGCCAAGTCAGAACCAAACCAGACTCAGCTCACACCTCATGCAGGCGCGCCTGGACCGTCAGTATTGCCTGGCAGTGAGACGCCAGAGAAAGGAGGGCGAAAGGACCACCTCGACAAGAAGGGCAAGGATAAGCTTACTTCCGAGCAGAGGCAGCGGCTCGAGGCAGAGAAAAAGAAGGCAGAGGAAGAACGGTATTGAGAGAGCAAGCAATCCGGATTGGGAGTAACTGGCTGACATTCATCCTAAAGCATTGCTATGTTAACAGAGAAGCTCATAGAACGCATTCGGCCGATGGTACAAGCTAAGAACCCGGACGAAATGGACGATCCCGAGGTAAAAGCGTATGTCGCCAAAGCTACGCGAGAGACGGAAGACTTGAAGCTTGAATCATTTGGTGTCGAAGTATGCAGCCTCGTAACTGCGCCGAGCTCTTTTGCTGAATAAAGTCCATCTCAACAGCTTCTTCATACTATCGGTGCGATCTCTTGTCCACTTCTATATCTTCGCCCTCGATTACTGACATTCTCGCCCAGGCGATGTGTACATGATGAGATCGGCCTCGTTCCTCAAGTCACGGAGGTTCCTAGGCATTCCCGGGTTTATGGCTCGGATAAAAGAACGCGGTGCAATCATCAAGGAATCCTGGGGGGTGATCAGCAGCGCGTGAGCTTCCGTCAGAGCAACCAAGTGCGAATTTATAGCTGATTTACCTGGCGCAGGATCGACGTGCAAACTGCCATGGATGATTTGGAAAGACAGCAGGAGAGCGGCAAAATATTTCCTGAGGAGCTCCGGGCACTCGAAGAGGACTTGACAGGAAAGGTCGGTCGTAAACCTGCAACCCGCACGCACTTCCTGACAGAGCTACTCTCCTTCCCCTCCCACAAAACAAAGATATTACTCGCCTCATGGAGAGGAACGCGTTACGAAGTGAGAAACGTGTTGCGCGAGGTACGGCCTGCCCCAATATATTTTCGCGAGACATGTTTCTTGAAGCAGCGTTCAGGTGTGCGAAAGAGTATTGAAGGATGCCGGGATACCGGAAGCCGAACTTGTCAATCGCGCTAAGGTTGGGTGTGATAAATAGTTCCACTCGAAATCTTACCCGCTGAACCTCACTTCCTCTTAAAGGCTATCTTCCTTACCGGGGCAGTATTCAAATCGACCCAAACTGACGAGTCGGCCGAGGAGCGAGGAGAACTCGAGAGGTGAGCCTAACGGTTCTGTGGAGAGCAAAGCTAAATCACGTGGCCCATTAGACTTGTCGCAAGAGCTGCCGGGAAGGGAAAGGAAAAGGATAGGAGAGGACATGCAGGCATGATGTAGATACCTGCAATCTCAGGCAAGCTCATTTCTGGTTCGCTCTCTACCTCGTAAAAAGGTAGTCGAAGATGGGAAGAGAAAAAAGGGTGAAGTGGGTGAAGAGGGAAGCGTCGGTCGCAGTGGCGCAGCTGAAGCTAAAAGGCTCGACGCAAAGGTCCTATATAACAAGTTTCTTCCGCCAAAAACAAGCGCCCGGTGCGTCGTGCGGAACGCTTGCGATCCAGCCTATTCCTGCAAACCCCTCCTAAATCTTCGCCTATGACATTCTGCTTCGTCTGTATCTGTACCTGCCATGCAAAGTGGAGTGGCGTCATGGAAAGGGTTCCGTAGTCGGTGGCTGTGCCGATGTGGATTACTCGCTTTGCTGTTGTTGGTATTCCAATTTCAACCATCATCTCCCCCTCTTCCAACCTCCGCCACGCGCTCTCGCTCAGAATGGTCAAGGATACAGCGTACTATGATATATTGGCCGTCAAGCCAGATGTTAATGACGTTGACTTGAAGAAGGCGTACCGAAAGAAAGCAATTGAAGTTGGTCGTCCGCTCATCTTCTCGATGAAGTCTGGTAAATCTGAGCAATGTACCTATTAGTTCCATCCAGACAAGAACAAAGCGCCCGACGCAGAAGAGAAATTCAAAGAGATATCTAAGGCATATCAAGTTTTGTCGGATCCGGTACGTGAAGCTACCTCTGGGGCTCGACGAGCTGCGACTGAACCAGGGTCTTACAGAATACCCGGGCAGTCTACGACAAGAATGGCAAAGACATGGTCGAAGGGATGGGAGTCGGAGAACAAGATCCATCTGCATTCTTTGCCATGGTTTTCGGTGGCGATCGCTTTTATGACCTGGTGAGTGCCAAGTCGCCTTGGTGAAGTCCCGGCTCCTTACATCTAACCCTTCACCTAGATCGGCGAGATCTCGTTGATGAAGGAAATGACGAATGTGGCCGACGGCAAGTACTACCGTCTTTGGGGAATGGACATCCTAATGACCCGAAATATTCTATTTCCAGTAATGATGACAGAGGAGGAAAAGGCCGAGTTGGAGAAGGAGAAAGCGGAGGCGGCTGCGGCAACCGCGGGCGCTGGAGCTGCACCTTCACCTTCACCCGCACCCCAGCCGAGCGCGGAGGCCGCCGAGTCAACCCCAGCTGCGGCTGGCCCTCCACCTCCTTCAACTCCAGCCCCAGAAGCCGAGGCTGCTGCGCCACCCGCTGCCGAACCGGTATCAACCGGGACTCAGCTCACACCTCACACAGGCACGCCCGCACCATCTGGC